>JAJOOS010010493.1:0-56996 GCA_029582725.1 Solanum chiquidenum
ATTGTAGTACTATGTAATTCTTACAATTGGATGATATTGTTATAAATTTATTTTCAAAAAATAAATATTTAGAACTTTCTTCTCAACATAGAATTCAAATTTTTTTTTTAAAAGAATTATTGTAAGTTTACATTTGTTTTTGGTAAAAACATCTGCATTTATTTTTATTTTGTCTTCTTTTTATATTATTTTTTAAAATTTTAGTAATGAACAATTTTAACTTAATTTTTTATTCTATACAACAAATTTGAATCAATAATTAACATATCAAATTATTCTCATTTAGTTTGTGTTATTATTGATTTAAGGGTCTATCCGAAATAATTTTGTATTTGTACATTTTGTTATAGACCTATTTTATGAAATTACACAAAATATGTTGTTATTTATATTATTACTTAATGGTCGAATTCATGTATGCCTCTTTCTATGATAATTGCTAGTACAATAAGAGTAATAATTAGTCAAACTCTAGCAAACATATCTTTGGCACAATATAAATAAATGCTCACTAAAGAATCAAGCAATACTATTCATTTGATTCAACAAGAAAGAAAAATGACCAAAATAAAAATTATACTATTTAACATTATTTTTAAAATATTTTTTTCTTGCAAAATCCTTGCTTTGATAAAATATAAAAATATATATTCCAACTCTTACTCTTCATAAACACAACAAAGACCATTTTGTAAAAAATTAAAAATATATATTTGGTTTAAGATAAGTATGGATAAAATAAAATGCTATTAACACATATTTTCTTTGTTTATAGGATTGTGTAGTAGTGATAGGTAATGGAAAGTTATGAAACTTTTGTTTTCATTAATATATTCATTTATATTATCAAAAATATAAAAGATACTTGTAATTGTAAAATTAATAATAATAATAACTAAAATAATTAAAATTAGATTAAAATGAATAATTATGCATAAACAAATCTCTTTGAAACTGATTTTGTTTTTACCAAACTTCAAAATTACATTAGATTACTCTGATTTTGAAGTGGTAAAATATCTTTACACAAATAAATAATAATGTACACAAATTCTTTTATCTCCTAATTGTGAGGCAAAACTACACCTCCATTGATGTAAATTTCATTCACAAACATAAATACCTCAAGTGTTTTAAAAGGTGAGGGTGTGAGGCGAGGCATTTTACTTAGTATAGGGTGAGACGTAAGCCTCGAGACGTGGGGTAAGCCCTATGGATCTTTAAATTTTTAATTTATATTATAGTATAATAATATAAAAACACAAAATTATAAAAATAAATCAATAGTTTAAAATAATTACAAATATGATTAAATAAACAAATAGAAAATAAATATTCTAACATGATTATACAAGTATAAATAATCTAATATCTTAACTTTCTAATAATTAAAGAAACATTATTTCTAAAAAGTATTTTTTTTTATCATACTATATCATTTACCCCCTAAAAGAAAATAATTAATAGACTTACTAGTATTATAATAAAAACATCACTCCATCATGAATAAAAATAAAATTACTTCCAGATAGCTAAATAAAATACAATAGTTTTGAGACATATGACAAAACCATGAAGACCAATGATAAGTAAAAAAGTAAAATGTTGCGACGTATTTATTCAAGAAATGTTACGTAATATACAATTACTTTCACATTGTTACCAAATAGGAAATATGTGATACTAAAACTTGTTATTTGAGTTATTCTCAATCTTCTTTATCTCTATAGATTAAAAATTATTATGTATCATTCAATTATACAAGAATTATGAGGGTCAACAATGTTAACTAAAGATTTTAACACATAATTTGGGTAAGATCGTTTAGGCGAGCCTCGAGCGTTGGGCGTGCTTAGGGCGTACAGTCGGGAGCTTAGGGCGTAAGTCTTACATAACTAAGCCCCACACTTGAGTCTCGAGACGTTTTGCTAAAGTCCCGCCCTAGGGCGAGCCCTGAGGCGAGTCCCAACAGAGTTTTTTAAAACACTGAACACCTCCATTTTGTACTTAAATTCTTTATAGAACTTATTCAATATAAATAATTTAAGTAAAAAATGTGACAAAAACAAATCAAATTAAATAAAATGAACCAAAAAGTTAATAAGACATGATAGATCTAAAAATATCATCATGTTAAATTAATGTTAATTTATGTATGTTTTTTTCGTTTTTAAAATTGTTGTTCTTTTAATAAAAGATAATTAGAAAAATTTAGAGATATAAAGTTTTAGAGGACATATGGAACTATAGTTTTGTTTATTTTTTAAAAAACAAACGTGTCTTTTAAAAAATATTGAAGTTGTCGTATACTAAAAAAAACAAATTTTAACTAATTTATAAATGTATTAAAATAAAATTTTAACTAATTTATAAATTTTATTGAAACAAAAATTAAATATGTTTTTAGAAACTCTAATATTTGTCAGTAATTGTGTAAGTTGATGACATGTGTCTATTTAAATTTAAAATTTTATATTTATAATAGATAATAGTTAAATAATAGTTAATTATTGATTACTTAAAATTCTAAAAATTTATGGCGCTGACATGTGGCATTTTTTCTTCTCCTATTATATATAGATAGATTCATCAATATTACAAAAGAGGAGAAATACTTGGAGCCTAATTTACTAAATATTCATCTAGATGAAAGACAAGAAGAAGCCATGTTAATATCAAACTTGGACCGCGCTCCAGTAACAGATCAACATGGCAACGATAGAGATTGCGAACAAAAATTTTGGAGATCAATTTTTTTATACCGAGAGAAAAAAAAAAAAAGTCAAAACACATGTGACATGTAATAAAATTGTAATGCTATACACCTGTAGGTATCATTCCAAACAAATGAACATCTGATACGAATAACTATTTAACTTCCTATTAGATATAAGAAGATGAAACTTGTAACCTCACAAAAAATAGCGGATTCCATTTTAATGAAGCATGCAACTAGGAGCTAATTATAATACTAATGAGGACAAATTTTTGAGAAATAATTTTTTACCATGGAGAAGTTGCTAGGTCCTTGAAATGGATTTAAAGATTTCATCTTCCTTTGTTAAACCCTTAGTTTTAGAGTTCAGACCTTCTTTGCTTTCAAAAGCTTTTCATTGAAATTAAACATTTCCTCTTTTGCTTCACCTAGACCAACTTTCTTTGATTCAATAATGTTCATTTATTCACATAACAAGTAAACGAGCTAACAAAGCCATGCACATTCAAATCTAACTCTCATGCAAAAATACTCTATCGCTTTCAACGAATAGTCCCAAACTTCAAGATGGTCGCTAGGGGTCGAAATGTTGAAAGCTTTAATGGCATCCACAATTTCAGTAATAATTCCAGCATCTAGGTTGACATTTAAGCCACCTAGTAAATGGTCATGCATAAATTAATTTGGGGTGCGACAAAGATCATATTATTTAGTCCAATAGAGTGGAAAAACTTTTGAGTCCACGATCAGGCCATTAAAAATAATGTTGAAACAAGAATATTCCTTGATCATATTCTTTAAGTTCACTCTCTATCCTGCAAATCAATGCTTTCATAAACTTTAGAGTCATTATCTCTATCATTGCCATGTTGATATGTTACCAGACCGCGGTCCAAGTTTGACATTAACATGGCTTCTTCTTGTTTTTCATCTAGATGAATATATAGTAAACTAGGCTCAAAGTATTTCTCCTCTTTTGTCATCTTGATAAATATATAAAATAAGAGGCTTCAAGCTTTGGCCTAGTTATTACATTTGAGAAGCATTTTGAAAATTACACCACAAGTTATGCTATTGATGTAACTTTACAATGTTGGATATGTAGATTCACATAATACTTCCCGTGCTTACTGTCCACAAAGTTATCTTTCACATTGGGATATAACTCTATTTCTCTCCTCAAACCCAACGACTCAACTTCATAAACAAATGTCAAGTGTAAAACATCTTGATCCACTATCTCTGCATCCATATTTAATATCTCCTTGAAGCTACATTACAAGAATGGATCCGCGTCCCTAATGTCTTCAAACAATACACCTTCTCCACAAGATTGTAAGAAAAATACGTGATAATAAAACTTTGATTTGTACATCATAAGCTGAGGCCAACGTTGACATGCTACCAGATTACCGAAAATACTCAAGGTGTAACAGATTCACTTCAGATACTGAAGCAAGCACAAATGGTAGGAGATACTCAATATGGAAAAATATTTTACATGGAATATATTTTTCTTCATACCAAACACTACATTCGTATATTTTTGGTTGAAGGAAAATATTTTCAGTGTAAAATGTTTTTCCATATTCAATATCTCCTACTATTTGTGCTTGCTACAACATCTGAAGTGAATCTATTACACCTTTCGTATTAATAGTTTTGTGGTAGGATGACTGTGTTAGCCTTAGCATATGATGTAAAATTCAGAGGTTTTTTTTATCGCATATTTTTCTTACAATTGGCTGGAAAATGTGTATTATTGGAAGACATTAAGGACGAGGATCCATTTTTGTACCGTAGCTGCAATAACATACTGAGTATAGATGCAGAGATAGTTGATTAAGATGTGTTAGTCTTGACATTTGTTTGTGAAGTTGAGTCGTCGGGTTCAAGGAGAGAAATAGAGCTCTAACCCAACAGGAATGATATTGTTGTGGACAATAAGAACATGAAGTATTATGTTAATCTACTTATCAAACAACGTTATGTTACATCAATAGCAAAGCAAGTAGCGTATCTTTCAAAAGGCTTTTTCAAATGTAATAACTAGGTCAAGGCTTGGAGCTTCCTATTATATATATTCATCAAGATGACAAAAGAGGAGGAATTCTTGGAGCCTAATTTACTTAATATTCATGTTGATGAAAACCAAGAAGAAGCCATGTTAATGTCAAACTTGGACCGCGGTCCAGTAATAGATCAACGTGGCAATGATAGATATAATGACTGATGAGTATGAGATTTTGACTCATTTAGGCCTTGTTATTCATAGTATTAGTGTCCTCGATGCCTATTCCATGCTCTAAACTGTTGTTTTAATGCTAATTTGCATAGATAAAGAAAAAAGAGCAAGGCAAGGACATTATCGGGCAAAAAGGAGTGAAAAAGATGAAAATAGGTTGAAGATAGTAAAAGCTGAGAATCGCCAAATCCACTCGGCGAATCACCGAGTGGTACTTTAGCTCGCCTAATGTTCCATACTGCCGGCCCTGCGGAGAAGCCAACTTGGCAATTGAGTTGGACCTTCGGCGCTGGAGAATTTGATCGCCTAAAGCTACACGGTCTGAAGGATAAAGAGATAAGGCAAACCGGCGATGGAGAGGAGCAATAGGCGTATCGCCAAATGGGTTGGCGATGCTCGACTAACTTTGTCAAGTGACCCTGGAGGCCAAAATTTGAAAACACATAAATTGTTTTTCAAAAAGAGATAAAAGAATCATGTCATATCCTGAGTAATCCTACCATTGTTGAACTGGGAGCTGTCACTTGAAACATTACTTTTCTTAGTTTTTAGGAGTTTTCTAGAAGTTTTTTGGGTTGGGTTTTGGATTTGAAGCTAAATTGAAGCATGGTAAAGATTCGGAGATTAATACCCAGCTTATGGAGAACGTAATTGGTGTTGATTTATTACTTTTTATGATGTGTGGCTAAAAACCCCATTCTTGGCGGTGTGATTATGTGATTATTTACATAAATTAGCTTATGGGTGTTGTTAATTACTAATTTAAATGCTTATTTGAAGTGGGTTTGATTGGTAATTGAGTTTTAACTCATAAATTGTAGTTGCAAATGCAGTTCTAGTCTAGTATTCTATGCTTGCTTGAGAGAGAGGTTTTAGAATTAAGATTACCAATTGATAATTGTAGTGATTGGGTTGTTATGGGTTCAGCTTGAGAGATTTAATATTAATCTGATCCTACCTATCTAGCTCGAGAGAGTAGATAAATTGAGGTTTCGGGTTGTTCATAGTATGATGCTTGTTGAGGTTCGAGAGAAATCACTGGATTTGTGGTAGTTGATCGAGAGATGGACATCTAAATCCTAGCCTACCCACTAAGATTCAGCTACTTTTGGTAATTAATAATCACCCGTATAGCTAAATTGGTAATTAATCGATCACATCCCCAAGTATCCCTTATCTACTTGATTACTCCCCTATTTTTAGTAGCTGTTATATGGAAAGGTCCTTCCGAAAAGGACATTTGACAAGGTGATGACTCTAAACAATGTTTGTATCACACAAAATTGTAAGAAATAGGAACAAAATATTTGTTAGAAAAAGCTACCTCGCGGAGAGCTTTTCAAACTCAATATTTTTATTTGTTCCTACTTACTTGATTCAAACTATTTGTGACATGAACACTTGGGGTCATTCCCCATTCATGCGGGGGATTGTTGGGTTTTAAAAAGTGTGAATGGAATGAAGAGTTACGACTTTTACGAAGAGTTGTGACTTTTATGAAAAGTTGCGACTTTTATGAAGAGTTGTGATTTTTATGAAAAGTTGTGACTTTTATGAAAAGTTGTGACTTTTATGAAAATTTGTGAATTTTATGAAAAGTTGTGACTTTTATGAAAGGTTGTGACCTTTCCGAAAGATTGTGACTTTTCCAAAGGTTTGTGACCTTTCAGGTAAGTCACAATAAGAACTTTTTCACACTACCCTTTGTTTTCTATAAATTGAGGAATTTCCTCTCATTTTAGTTGAACGAAATTTTCTGGACTTCTTCTTCTACTACTAAATCTAGTATTCTAAGTATACTTTACTGTTGTTGAGTGGCTCTCTGACACCGTGGTTTTAGGTACCGATACACCGTGAGTTAGATCGTTCTATCCTGGGAGGATATATTCCATTAACCTCGGGTACTTGAGTGGAATAATTTCCTTAAGGGGACATTGTGCATTCAGTGGACTCGATTTTCTTTCTTTGAGAAAAATATTTTTGTATTGTTTCTAATCTGTTTCTAATTCTATTTTCTCTACTAGTTTTAATTTTGTAGTTCTGAAAATACTCTTTAAACTTTATTGTTTCTTACCAAGTTCTTTATAGTTTTGTTCTACGTATCTTAGGAATAGAAGATGAACAACATGTAATGACCCTGAGGGTCATTTTTGGAATTCTTTTTGGAAAATTACCATTTTACCCCTCCCGATAGTTGTCTCTAGTTATATTTGGTCAGTTTACGATATTTGTTATTGAAATTGGATTAAATTTTTTTATGGTTTTTGGATGTTTCAGAATTTTGGAGACTTTAAGTTGTTAAAGTGATTTTTGTCAACACCTTGAGCTACGAGTCTCGGAGTGGAATACTATCAATTCCACCAGCTTCGGACCGCGGAGTCATATCTTGGAGTGTTGTTCTTTTTAGTTTCAAAGTCTTTATGTGGATTTGAGCTCTTGAGTTGGAAGTTTGAATGTATTTTGGTCTAGAGTTGACTGTGGTCAATATTTTGAGTTTGGATGCTCGAATTTGATTTTCGACAATTTCGTTGGATTCATATGGTGCTTTTTGGTCTCGGTGAGCTTTTGGTTCAATATTCAGAGGTTCTGGGGGCAGGTTGGTCTTTTTGGGTGAAATTAAGCTTATTGCAACTTTAACGAATACAGGTCAAGGAAACCTTGAGTCTGTATTTCAATAGTTTCATTGAGTCCAAAACATTGAATTTAGTTGAGTAGCATATCTGGTTTGTGTGCTCGGGATTCAGAATGAATCTCGAGGGTCCATTTCGTGAACATTTTTGTGTTTTGTGTTGTTGTGTTGCTGTGTTGGTGTCATGTGGTGTTCTCCTTCGCATTCGTGGAGACTTGTACACAATCACAAAGGGTTGGGAATTCTAGTCTCAGCAATTACGAATTCCTAGCCATGTTTATGGAGAGCTGAGCTTTTAACCTTCGCGATAGCGGAATCTTGTTGCATTCGCGAAGGGTTAACATGTATGGCCTCCACGATCGTGGACGGCTAGCCGCATTCGTGAAGGGTAAATCACCTAGCATTTTAATAAATTTCAAAAATTGGAGTTTCTTCCTCATTTCACCATTTTTGGACTTGGAGAACCTTTGGGAGGTGATTTTAAAGAGAATTTTCAAGTTAATCAATTGGATAAGTGATTTTAACACCAAACCTTCCATAACCCATTTATTTCTTCATGATTTTAGCATCAAATCATTATTTTGAATTAAAGTTTTGAGGCCCATTTTCATGAACTTATTCTTTGAAGAAATTGGAGTTTCAATAATTATTTTAACTCGTTTTTCAATTTGTTTTCAATTGTGAGTAAAAAATTCCTTGGGTATCATGATTTTCTAAAACTACCCTCAGCCCTCGAGAATGACTTTTTGGGTCGATTTGGACTCGGTTTCCAAAATAAACTTGATGGGCGTTTTTTTTCATGATTACTTATTGGGATTCTATATTTATTTAGATTTTGTAGATTCAAAGGCTCATTGTGGAGTGAAGCCCAAGTACCAAGTTGATTTTATTCTCTTTTGAGGCAAGTGGACATCATTGACATTTTGTTAAGTATATTGAACCTTAACTTGTTGTGTGATTGAAAGTGTAACACCCCAGAATTTTTTTGAGCTAAGACTCGAACCGTTCTTCGTAATGAGTAAGTTTTTTTGCAAGGAATTTAAAATTTCTTGAGTATTAAGGTCACTAGAGGTAGCACCTTAAGTTTCAAGAAGAACTTAAGAGAAAAGCATTCAAGTCATTCCTAGTTTTTCTTAAGTTTTGGGTCAACTTCAAACGACCATAACTCCTAGTACAGGATGATATAGGTGAGTTACAAGGTAGAAAATTAAAGGCCTTCGAGTCCTCTTTCCAACTCCACCAAGTTTTCTCAATTTCGAGCTCTGAGTAAGACGTTATGACTGATTTACTGACGATGCACAAACCTGGCAGCAGCTTCGCGATGGCTCCGCGACGCGGAGCCAATACGGACCTCACTGCTCGTTTTAATTATTTCTTAAAGGGTATTTTAGTCCTAAAAACCCTTAGGAGGTCATCTAAATTGCCCTAAACGTGTAGAAAGTCAGTTTTTCATAAATCAAACCCTCTCATCCACTCTAAAATTCTACGCTCAAGAAATTCAAGAAACACTTAGGCTAGGGTTCATCTTTCAAGATTTTTCCTTCAAGTTGCTTCAAGAGATGGTTCCTTCAGGTATGTAATCTTTCATAGTGTTGGGTTTGTTCGCCCTCACGTCAATCATGTTTAATTCTATCCTTGAGTTCGTTTTTTAGATTGAATTATTAAATCCTTGAGAAGTTCTTGAGTTTTAGCCATTATTGAATGTCTTTGAGTTCTTGAGGTTTGAGAATTGCAAACGAGTTGAGTTCCTTGATATATTTTATATGGGTTTCATTGAAGTCATTCTGGGTTTGTGAATTTTTGTGAACTTGGTCGATAAAACTACTTTGGGTGCGAATTGAGTCGAGATTGGGAGAGGAATAAAAGATCGGGCAGATAATTGCACTTAGGTCCGCGTCGCAGAGACGCTTAAGTTTTCAGCATCCAGTCGGTCACCCCCTCTCCGTGTCGCGGAGAGGAGACGGAGTCCTCTGCCTCAAAAATATTTTAGCGACCAACAATTTAATTCCATCTCTGCGTCGCACCAGTGTTCTTTAATTTGGGTCTTCACCCGTTCTGTGATCAACTATCTTAACCCTCCTAGATCATTGAGAGGTCCTACATTCCAAAGAATAACCCTTGAATCCATAATTCAAATTCAAGGTAAAGTTAAAAGTTGAGTCTTGAGAGTTCTTTCGAACATTTTGAGAAAGTCCCTTTTTGTCTTTTTGAGGAATCTACTTCAAATTCTAATACCTTGTTTCAAGACTCGAGCAAGTGAGTATGAGACTGAGAAGAATGTATTCATGAGTCTACATTATCATCATGAGATCCTTCATATCATGAACCATAACTCTTGAATTCATACTTCACATTCAAGAGAGAGTTAAGAGTACAGTTCAAGAAAGCCTTTGAGTTCAATTGTGAATCCTTTGAGATCCATCATCGATTTGAGTTAAGTTTTGAGTAGGTAAGTATGAGAATGAGAAGAGTCGTATGCATGAGTTCCTTTTTGATATTTTGACCCTCGAGTCAAGTCGTTCATGCCCATAATTCTGCATGAACTTCATAATTTGAGCATCTTTGAGAGGAGTAGTATCTTCAAGTTCTAAGTCTTCAGTATTGAGTTCCTAATCCTTTTTGAGATTTTATTCCTAATCATGGGACTATTACATATTACCCATGGAGTCCTTGAGTTGAATTGTTCATGCCAATAATTCCGCATGAACCCTATAAGTCGAACAATCTTGAGATGAGAAGTATATGTGAGTCCTTGAGTTGAGTAGTACATGCTCATAATTCCGCATGAACCCTTTGAGTTGAGAATTCTTGAAATGAGTAGTATTAGTGAAGTTCTTGAGTTCCTAGTATTGAGATTTATCTATGGTTATTGAAAACCTTGCATCGAGTCGTTCACGGCCATAATTCGGCATGAACCATATTTTAAGAAGTCTTTTACAAATGTTTTAACTTTGTTTTAAGACTTAAGTTTTGAGTTCAGTAAAGAGTAAAGTTGAAGTTCATTTCTTCAAAAGTATATGGGGACTTTGTATTCCCAAAAGAGTTTAAAATATTTTCACATTTAAATAAGAACGAAAAACTGAGATTTTCAAAAGAGCCTTTGAGCTAGTTTTTTAGTAAAGAGCCTTTGAGCTAGTTTTCAGTTAAAGAGTAAATGCTTTCACAATAAAGCAAGAGAGGAAACCTTGATTTCCAAGATAACCTTTGAGCTAAGTTTTTGAGCAATTATCTCAAATCACATAAAGAAGTATGTTTTAAACATAAAGAGCTAGTATCATATTTTTGGAGTAGTATTGAGCATCGATATGGGAACGAGCTTGAGTTTAGATAACTCACGTCTCTATAAACCATGTAGCCATCATGGGTAGAAAAGGGTCATACTTTTTAGATGAATCCTTTTCGCATAGACTAGTGGATCCACTTAGTAGTTCAGGTCCTATACTTGTGGCAAGGTATAGGATACGCTGGCAGTGTGAGGAAGATCGTTGTATCATCACAATAGCTCTTATGTGAAAGTTGTCGGTTAGAGAAACTCCCACAACAGTATTTTGTATTTTTATATACATCAGATTATTTGTATTTTTACATACATCTCAGAGTTATATGTATCTTTGCATACACACAGAGTTGTCATCATGTTTTTAAACAACATTTCTTTATATTGCACATGTTTTAAATTGCTTTATATTGAAATGAGTTCAGTTATGTTGAGTTGAGTTGAGCCAGGTAAGTTTTTCAGTTTCTTTCAGATTCTTTTCAAGCTTATGTTATGCTTTAGATTCCCCTTACATGCTCACACATTCCACGTATTGAGCCATTTGGCCTGCATCTTCTCATGATGCAGACACAGGTATTCAAGATCATCAACAGGAGCTTCGTTGATACATACAAGAGTTTGAGTTAGCTATGGTGAGCCTCCTTGTTTTCGGAGGATTTCATTTACTTTTCAGTTATATCAGTTGTTAGGATGTCGTGGGTCTTGTCCCGACTCCATCTTTATCAGTTAGAGGCTTTATAGATAGTCAGTATAGTTGAGAAGTCTGTATTATTCATTTATTTTATTAGATGTTTTAAAGACTTAAGTTGCTCATTTTGGGGGGAGTTGAATATATTATATTATTCAGAGTTTTCTTTTGAGTTAAAGCTTTGTATTTAAGTTTCATGAAATTTTATTCAGTTTTTAAGCTTTATATGCTTGAATCAATTTTCCGCTTGTAATCAGCCAGGATGAGGGTTCGCTTGGGGACCAGCAATGGTTCTCGAGTGCCGGTCACGTCCAGCGTGTAGGCTCGGGTCGTGACAAAAAGTAATGGGGATGGTGAAGTGTTTCATATATTATATTCATTGTTAATGTGGCTCAAATATTATTTATAGAACGCAATTGAATTGATGGATCCACTAAAAACCTTTCTTGAGGCAGGTGAGGAGTCGCCCCTCTTACGGTACGATCCTATCTATGCTAGCAACTTAGTTTATAGGGGATTTGAGTTATCTGAACTCTCCCCCAAATTGATGCTCAATACTACTCCCAAATTATATTTTTGTATGCTCATGTAAAACACTCATTGGGTTGAGATAGTTACTCAAAAGGGCCTCTTTAAGAGGTAACTGAATTGTACTCTATCTTTCTGAAATACTCTGAAAACTCTTTACACTTTTATGAAAATATTACTCTCTTTTCAATGTGAAAATAATAATTTCTTTAAGGGGTGACTAAACTTCTATCCCGGCAAGGTATAGAGCGGCCCCAGCAACATGGGTAAAATGTTGTATCATCACGAGGCTCATAGTGATGGACAATTGTCAGTTAGAGAAACTCCCCAGTAAAGTACTCTCTCTGTCCACTTTTGATTGTCATGTTGAGCAGCTTTTCGAAATTCAATTTGACTAATTTTAAAAGTGAAATTAGGTTATATTAATTCGATATTTTAAACAAAAAAATTAGATATTCAAAAATTATATGAAAAGTACTATAAATTGCAATATTTTGCATATCAATATGATGAAAAAATACATCGTAAAATGTTAGTCAAAGTGCTTATCGTTTGACTCTAATAAAACAAATCATGACAATTAAAAGTGGACGGAGGTAGTATATTTATATATTTATTTCAGTTCAATATTAACTTTAATTGCATCCATACTGTAAGAGTATTAAATGAATTTCATCGTAACTTCTGCTATTCTTCAGTTGAGCTACTTTCAACCTTTCAGTTCAGTTATTTATTTTATTCAGCCCTATTACATACTTGTACATTCAATGTACTGATGTCATTCGACCTACATCTTTTATTGATGCAGATTCAGGTACTTGAGATCATCAACAGGCATTCCATTGAGATCACATCATTCACTCATCAACTTTTGTTGAGACCTCCTTGCTTACTGAGAACTTCAGTTTTATGATTTGTTAATATTAGTATTTTGAGGAGTCGTGAGTCTTGTCCTGACACCTCTCTTTATGCAGTAGATGCTTCATAGATAGACAATCTTGGTAAGTCTTGCAGTATTCATTTTTAGATATTTTATTTAAGACTTTATGTTTAATACTCAGTATTTTCAGATAGCTTTAAAATTTTATAAACTTTTTTTAAATAGTTCTTCAATTTTGATGTTTGAGTAAGTCTCCATTTAGTAGTCAACCATGAGGAGAGTTCGTTCGGGAACCAATAATGATTCTCGAGTGTCGGTCACGTTCAGGGTGTAGGCTTGGAGCGTGAAAAAAAAAGTTTGTCTTCAAAAATAGGGATAACATAGCTTTCAAATATAGATACTCATTACTCTCTCCATTTAAAGAAGCAAAAGTGCTACTTTAAAAGTTTGGATATTTGTGTACTCTCATAATGAACTTGTGAAGCTTTAAATATAGAAGTACCCTGTGGATTGCAACTGGAAAATTATGTAATGATGGTATATTTCTTTATCTATTTATAATTATTATGATTAAAATCTTACGAAGGATATTGTGCATATTGTGTTTTTTCCTCTCTATTGATATTTTGTATTTTCTCTCTATTAGACTTCATTAGATTAAGAATTTTTTGAATTTTTGATTACTATAAGGCGATACTTTTATTTGGACTGAAATTATTCTTATAAGACTTTGTTGGATGTTAACTACTATGCAGAGATAAAAATCTATGGTACTTGGATGCTTAAAAGGAATTATTTGAAACATTGAAATACACCATATTATTTGGTGTTTGTTGTCACTCTTTAAAAGATTTATTTCTAATTGTTACAATTAATACTCATCACGCACATGTTTACATACAATATTAATCATTCTAATAGATCAATAAAAAAATTATGGGACACACGTGCAACACACATGTCTAGAAACTTGTTACTAAAATTGTGCTAATCATATTATAGCTATATATATTCAAGGCTAACATTCTCTAGAACTAAAACAAATCGGCGAATGAAATGGAGAGAATGAGAATTTGTAGAGCTAATAGAAATGATAGCCCTTGCTTTTACACGATTATTTTTGGTCCTCTAAGTGAAGAACTTGTAATTTTAGATCCTTTATTATAGAGTTATTATTATTTTTTATTTTTTTATAGATTTTTCATAAATTTAAATTCTCAGAGAAAATGATTTCATTTATTATTTTTAGATCTAGATTGACAATGGGTTCTTTCATGCTTGCTTGATACTCATGAATTACACTTTTATTGACTGGTGATAACTTGACTTCACTTAAGTATTTAAGAGTTAACTCTTATTAACAGTAATTTCAGATCTACAAATCATATCGAGGGAGAATACTTTTATTCATTTCTTTTAGATTTAAAAGTTTTGTTCATAAATTTAAATTGTTAAGGAGATTGTTTTCATTTCTTTTTTTTAGAACTAGACAAATGTGGTCATCCCGTTCTTGCATGATCTTACTCATGAACTATACAAGTGCAAATATTTGTGTTGGGTGGTAATTTGACTTCTCTTAAATTGTTAAGAGTATACTCTAACTAATATTAATTTTAGATCAGCAAATCTTATCGAGAGTGAGTAAACATTTTAGATCTACACAACTTGCTCCTTTCATGTTTTTTTTTCTTGGTTTGGTGCTCCTCTCATGTTTCTTTGGTCTTACTTATGGGTTACAAATGTGCGAATATTTTTGTTTAATGGTAGAGGTAAAACTTGAGCTAACACTTACATAATTAAGAGTCAATTCTTTTTTACGACTAATTTTAGATCTACAAATCTTATATGATACTTTCTAGAGAGAAAATACTTATTTATAAATTTGATATTCATTTAGTTCTTTTAGGTGTATAATCTTATTTCCAAATTTAAATTGCCAGAGAGTAAAGACTTCCATTTATTTACTTAGCTTTGAGATAAGATGCTCCTCTAATGCTTGCTTGATATTACTTATGGATTAGACATGCAAATATCTTTGTTGATGGATAGAGTTGAAGACTGCTTCTTTTGTTTTTATTGATTTTTTTTTCAATCAGATTTTGGGCTTTTTTATTAATAGAAGCAGGGAACAATACATCTCATTTGGGCCTAATGCCCAAGTCTAGTTACGACACAGATAAAGAAAGAGTTGCCCAAGACCAACCCTTTCCCTATGTAAAAAAAACAAAAGATAGATACCTAAACACTTTCCTTAAGTAGGGTTTCCTAATCCATCACCTCTTCATCTTCATCTCTCCAGAAAACCTCGACACCTGAAAAATGTAACTCCTTTGGTGAAAACACACCTTCTATCTCCTCATGTTGTGGGTACTCAACATTCTTAAGATTTTCATATCGATCCTTCGTTGTTCAGCTATCACCTGTGAGTATTCTTTTTTATGAAAAAAATTTCATTTCACCCTTTTGTTTGGTTCTGACCTATTGATATGCAGCTGTGTTCGCTGGTACAATGGCACCATGTGCTCCTGAAATTTGCTTGTGAATCTCTTCCAGTGGGAGTGTATTTCTTTACTGTGTAGACGCATTCACCTGTGTAGACTTCACTCGATATTTTGTATATGTTGTAAATGTGAATCAAACTATGTTGTAGCCAATCCTCTAACCTTATCCCTTCTTGGTGTTACTCTTAAATAGGGACTCTTAGTTTATCACTGTTCAAAATCTTTCTCCCTTTTGCTTCAAGGCTTTTGAATTTTGTATAAATGCATTTCCCCTACTCTATTGCCTGATTTGCTATGTAGTGTGCAACTTGATTTCCTTCTCTCATGATGTGTTGAAAAGTGTGTTGTTTATTGACTAGTAATGCCTTGATTTCCTCCACCATGTCTCTGATGATCTGTGGTCTATCACACTGTCCTCCTAGCACTTTGCACATTAGCATAGAATCTTATTGTATGATAATCTGATTGTTATTTGAATGCTTGCAATGTCTAGTTGCTTCTAGAATAGCTCTAGCTTCCGCCACAGTAGTCGTGGTATTTTCTATACTATCCCTTTCTGCAAAAATTAATTCCCTTTTCTCATTTCTCAAACAATAGGCATAAGAGCTTAGCCCTGGATTCCCACTGGATGCTCCATCAGTGTTATATTTTAGCCACCCTTCAAGGGGAAATTCCCAATTGATCTGGATGACCTTCAGTCTTGGGCAGTAATCTTCCAGTTCGTTTAAAATTGTTGGCCATTTACACAAATAATTCATTTTAGGCCTTCTGACCTTAATCAATATATATACATTTTTTATAACATTTAAAATGATTCTTAGCAGTGAGGTACTCTTCCCTTCATGCTTCTTGTTGTTTCTTCTTTTACACAATTCCCAAATAATAAAGCTTGGTGTAGCTCTATAATATGGTTTCAAGTCTGGTTTGACATTTGCTTCCCACCATAACATTATCACCTCCCTCAGCTGCAATCCTGTTATGGATAAACCTTCAAAAGATCAAAAATAGGATCAAGTCCTGTTAGCAATGTCTGATCAAAGAAACACATGAGCTAGTGTTTCTTGATCAGGGTTTTCACAGCATCAGTATCTCGATGGATCTTAAACTCCCCATCGTCTCACTCTATCATCCACTGGCACCTTAAACTTCCACAGCCTCCACATCATAAAAGTCATTTAGAAAGGAATCCCTTTTGTCCAGATCCATTTATGGATTCTATTATGTTCCTCCTTATGTCTAATATAATTTCAGGCTGTTTTAAATGAGAAATTCCCTATCGTTTCTAACATTCAGCATGGTTTATCTTCCTCTGTTTTTCCTCTTGGGGTTGGATGTGACCTATGATATGCTCCACCAATTCAGATGGAAGAATTTCCATCAGAATATCCACATCCCATTCTCCGTGATTAACAATCTCCTCTACCCTGTGATAATTGCCGCCCCATTCAAAATTCTCTAATGTGATGGTATATAAGTCCCCCAATCCTGTCCAGTTATCATGCCATAATGATGTTGAACCCTTTCTAGCCTGCCAAAGTATTTGATGCTCTATGAGTTCCCCAGCCTGCAAAATTTTCTTCCAAACTTGGGAGCCTCCCACTCCAATTTTCCGCACAGCGAGATTAGGACTAATCTTTTTACAATATTTATTTCTTATGTATTCACTTCATAAAGTTTGCTTAGTTCTAAAATTCCACCATAGTTTACAGAATAAAGCCATTGACAAATCATGGATTAGCCTGAAACCAAGTCCTCCTTCCTTCTATGGTAGACATAGGTTATTCCACATGCTCCATTGTCGACCTCTTCCTCCGTTACAACTGCTCCAAAAGAACTGGGCCATCATTCTTTGTACTTGGTTAATGGCATTTTTAGGAGGGTTCATTAGTGATAAACAATGAATAGGAGTACTTTGAAGTACATGTTTTATCAGTATTCCTCTACCTCCATATGATAACAACTTGCCTTTCTACCCCTGTATCTTAACGCCTATCCTTTGAATCATATGTTGGTAGTAGGCCTTCGCTTTCTTTTAGAAAATATCGAGCATCCCAGATATGTCAAGGTAAAATCCTTTCTTAGTATTCCAGTAGCAACTTCAGCAACCACAGACTCTCCTCCTTGAAAAATGTGATGCATATATATAAACCTTTTTTCTTTATTCACTTTCTGTCCCGAAATCTCTTCATACCTATCCAAAGTGTGGCTAATTAGTTGCATGGTTCCCACCTCTGCTTTGAACAATATAATTATATCATCCACAAAAGCCAAATGGTTAAGGTGTAGGCTTCCTCTAGGCATACCAAATTTTTTAAACTCTTTAGTCTTCATTAAAGCATTTAGTGATCTTGATATAACTTCAGCTGCAAGAATAAATAAGATGGGTGAGAGAGTATCCCCTTGCTTTAGCCCCCTAGAGGATCTAAAGAAACTTTAAGGCTGCCCATTAAGTTGGTTAGAATACCAATTATTGCTAATTATCCTGTACACCATGTCAATGATTCTGTATTCAAATTCCAGCTTTCTAAGAACTCTGGTTAAAAATAACCATTCAACTTTGTCATAAGCTTTCATCATATCCAACTTAATGACAAGATTGGGTGCTTTCCCTCTTTTCCTGATCTCTGTAATAATCTCCTGCACCAAAAGCACATTCTTCGCGGTGCTTCTTCCTTGGACAAAACCAGCTTGCTCCAGGGAGGTAATACTTGGTAATAATGCCTTAATTCTTTCATGTATAATTCACGAGATTATCTTATTCGCAAAATTACTTAGAGAGACAGGCCTTAAATCTGAGAAAGTATTCACTACCATTTTCTTTGGAAGTAGGACTAAATTAGTATGTGTGATGAATCTAGGTAGCTCGGCACCACAAAACAAAGCCTTAATCATATTATATACAATTTCCTCAATAATTTTCCCATGTGGTTTGATAGAATGCCCCTGTCATACCGTCTGGTCCAGCTGCACTATTTCTATTCATCCCCATTACTGCATTTCTGACCTCCTCTATAGTAGGCATCTCCTACATTGCATCATGTTTTTCACCAGTCACTACCACTGGCAGTTCTCCCATCATCTCCTCCAGCATTTCTATATTTACTTCAGCAGATTACCTTGTAAATTACTTCATGTAAAAATTGAATGTTGCCACTGCAATGCCTTCGTGATCCTCCACCTAATCACCTTCTTTGTTCTGTATTCTATTCACTTTTAGTCTGGCTCTACTTCCCTTAACTGAGAATTTTGTATTTCTATCCCCTTTCATAAACCATTCCATGCCAGCTTTTTGTTTCCAGAAGTCCTCCTCCCTATGAAGTTTCCTTTTCAGCTCCGCCTGAGCCTTTTGAAGTTTTTCCCTTTTTCCTCCCGTTGGATCCCCTGCAAATTCAATCTCATGAATATTTATTACTTCCTCCAATGTGGCAATTTCCTGAAAGTTGTTGCCAAATGTCGCTTTGCTCCAATGTGTCCATGCTTTCTTAACTGTCTTTAATTTGTGGTGAAACAAACTAAATGGGTCCCATTCAAAATAAGCCTTCCAGTGTTTCCTAATAACTTCCAAAAAAGATTCCTCTTTCACCTAGAAATTTTAAAATCGAAAAGGCTTAATTACATTCTCAGAGATCGTTTTGAAAGTGATAGAAAGAGGTGTATCATCTGACCCACTTCTCACCAAATGCTCTACCTCAATCACTGGAAACACATTCTGTAATTGATCATTGCTCAAAACTCTGTCTAGCCTTTTAAAGATACACTCCTCGTCTGTTCTTCCATTCCACCAACTGTATTTGCTTTCCTTAAAGCCTTTGTCCTCCAAATTGTATACATTGATGCAATGATTGAAATCCCTCACTTCTGATTGTGTTACTGATCTTCCTTCTAGCTTCTCCTCCTCATTACAAATGAATATGAGGTCACCCCCGACCAAACATGGTATGCTAGTTGTATTGGCCAAGTCAGACATTGATTCCCATAATTGCAATCTATCTCTCTGCGTACATTTTGCATATACTAGAGAAACCATAACTATCATCCCTATGTTCCTATTATGTAATCTGATAGTTAACATTTGTTCTTAATCCCTTATTACCTCGTACTCCATTTGTTCATTAATGAATTCTCAAATCTTCCCGTTAGAATTAGCAACAACATATTGCATTCCCAATCTTTTTCTAAAATCCTCTAAATCTTGTCTGTCTTCAAAACATTCCATCAGCCCAACAAAATAATATTAAAATCTTTTATGCAAATTTATAAGTCTAGTAAACACATTATGGTTGTTTACTGACCTAATGTTCCATATTAAGGCCTTCATTGATACTTGGAGTTTTTGACAATCGTTCTCTTAGATTGTATGGATGATGTTTGAGCCCCTGTATTGTCTCCGTTGTTATGCTTCCTCTGCTTAGTATGATGGTCCTTCATTTTACCTATCTGAGTAGGCGATAGATCCCCTTGTATAGCAGCTTTCACTATGGTTTGATTTAGATCCCCTTTATCCATACATGCCCCATCTATATTTGTTTCTTCCTTTTCATTATCCTTCTGAAACGCTAATGGAAGAGCATCTTCATTGTTTAAGTCTGCTACCACCATCACACCCTCATTGACTTGGTCATAGGTTTCTTTCTTTTCTTGCGTATATTCTTGCTGCTTTTGTACCTCTTGTGTTACCCCTGTTTTCACATTTACCTCCTCACTATTTTAATCTGTGGTATGAGTATGAATGCCTTCTTGATCCACTATTTCTTCACCCTTTCCAAAAGTTCTGTTAACCAATTCTTTGGTAGTTTCTGCCTTAGCCTCATTATTCCATTTCCTCTTTCTCCTATTCTACTTCCTCCCTCAGTGCTTCAAACATATTTACATTATGATAGTCAATTTCTCCTTCGATATGCCCATATCTATCTTATCTGTATTTATTAGTTCTCACCATCCATTCCTGCTTATTTTGTTTGCTCCACAGAATTTTCCCACTTGCCAGGATATTTCTCTATTCCACTGTTGTACCCATAATGACATTCATCTTCTCCTCCTTCAGCTGATCCTCTCCATTCTTCACCTCATATAGTTTTGGGTGTATTGTCCAACAATTATGTTCATCATGTCCTTGTAGGCAACATTCCTTACAATATTTAGGCATGTAATCATATTGTACTTTCACCCACTTAGATCTCACTTCGCCTGTATTATCATCTTTCTCATTTAACCTTATCCTTTGAATCGGCTTTGCAGTCCGATCCACTTCAATTTTAACTCTAGCACAACTTGGTCTCGTTTGAAGGTTAGTCTCCATATCCACAGTGAGAGGTTTTCCAATTGCACTAGCTATTGAAAAATAGCCTCCTTAGTAAAAAAACAAATTTGGCGGAGATTTGGGAAAGCGATCTATGCGACTCCAATGGTTGTTTCCACATTCGGTGCAAACCAAGGATCCCACTTTAGCGTTCTCATCTGCCAATAGCTCTCCTTTGCTTTCACATACAAGGAAGTCGCCGATAATAGGTGCACAACATCCTCCATAGGAGTGAGTCTAGTCCATATATGTCTCGCATCCAATACACCTATAGTGAACTCACTTTTGATTCCACATTGCCCTGGTATGATTTTTCTCAATTCCTGAATGTCTGGCTTGCCATATGAGAATTTTCCCACAGTAGCATATTGTAAATTCTCCTTGATTATAAGAGACCTTACTTCCTATGTCTTCCACGTAATACTTGGCTCACCATGAAGATGAATTACTAGTTTGGTTGGTACATTGTTAACTGGTGGGTTAATAGGTTTTGGTTTAAGTAAATTTGCGTATTGGGTAATGTTTGATTTATATTAGATTCAGGTGCATGGTTGGCATGTATGGGTAATGGAGGGAAATCCTCCGGTGAGATGAACCCATCGGTGGTGGTGCCGGCAATATAGGCCGCCGTGTACAGTACATTTTTGGATATTTTTAGGGTTTGGTAGAGAGCTTTTTTTTCATAAAAATATGTAATTCCCTTTGTTTTTATTGAATTTACTAGATCTAGACACGTACGTTGCACGCGTGTCCCATATAAATATGTATAATGTAATTTTCAATTGAACAAAATTAATTCTGACGTGCACTCGAACAAACCATATTAGTTTCCTATATAATTTGTCTTTTATTTGGTAATATTTTATCAAAAGTGTCATTTCTATAAATTTATTTATCACACAAATGGAAAAAATAATACTCTCTTTATGTTATAAACCAAGTATAAAAACTAAGATAATAAGAAAGATGAGAAATAGTATGTGTAGTATTTTCTTTCACTTATTATTGTCTATTTCTTTGTTACATGAATAGGGGTATATATAGTTTTGTACACTTGTGCCCAAAGTGTGATACATGGATATCTTCTTGCTATGTATACACTTTGGGCACCAAGTATATCAAATGGCTAATTAGTATACACAACATAGCATTTTGTGTGTGTATTAATCTTACAACACTTAACATATTAGTGTCAACATCCAATGTACAACACTTCCCCTTGGATGTCCATGTCTTAATAGATAATGTGACTCATTAAAATCATACTAGGAAAAACCCTATGAAAAAATCCCAGTGAAGGAAAAAGAGTGCACATATCTTGTAAGTTGTAATACGCATTGCTAGCTGCCTCATTAAGAACCTTACCAGAAAACTAGTGGGACAAAACCTCGGCTAAGGAAAAAAGAGTTCAACGCATATTATACTCCCCCTAATAAAAATATCGCTTAACAACTAGAAGATGACGTAGTCTAATCTTATATCTCAACTTCTCAAAGATTAAAGTTAATAATGCCTTGGTGAATACGAAGTGTTAAACATCGGCTACATCCTTTTCTTGAAGATCATGAATAAGAAGAACTTTGGTGAAATATATTTTGCTCAATCTTCTTTGATGTATCCTCCTCTTAGTTGAGCACACGAGTCATTGTCTTCATATAATATTGTTGGAATATCTCTTTTCAAAGGAAGATCACACATTCTCTAGGTATGTTTATTGATCTTGACCAAGTATATTTTTGAAAAACTTATGATCTTGTCGACGTAGACAAATTGCTCGCTCGATTTGTTAGAAGCAACAAACGAGCACTGATAAACACTTTTAGTATAATTGATCGTCTTGTGGAATGATTTCAAAATGACAGTATTACCAAATGAAAATACATAACTTTCATGAGTTCAAACTTCATAATTTCTTGTAATTTCATGATCAATAAATCTTGACACAATTGGTCAGAATAAATAATTTATATCGATATTTGATGCACTCTAATATCTCCACTGATAAGAGTGATGTTATATTTTGCATGCATGCTAATAAAATTATTTATCACGAATAATAATAACAGAATACATAAGTACACCAACTGCACTATGACATTGTACTTTCTAACCATCCTAATGAGATCAAAATTGATCTTTATAATATGCGATCTTACAAACATTGGGATACTATTCAATGGGATCGCTTTATAGCCTTTTAAATCCTTCAAATATTTTCATATAATATTTATTGTCTAGCTAGATATGATAATCATTCATCATGTGTATTCAAGTTTTTTATATATTGTCAGACTGATAGAAACATCATCGCATCCACCTTAGGAGTATAGATCTCCATACAATAATGTTAGGACTTTTGCGAAAAATCTTTATTTTTCAATGCACAAGCCTTACTTAATATTTTACGATTTCACTTATCGCATAGTAATTCATTTGTATCCAACTGACATTATATGGTATATGGACAAAATAAGTCCACAACATCACTTTTCCAAGTGAATAAAAATATACTTGAATTGTATTTTCTTTGGCTAATTATTTATCTGTCAACTCTCAATAGATTTAATATCAAGATCCTCATCACCATTTATAATTTTGAGCGCTTATTATATGCAAGATATCGCCGATGATTATTTAATATAGATTCTAATTTTATATCAAGCTTACTTTATTTTTCATCATTTTTAGGTACCTGAACCTTTGCCAAGGCTTTTATAAAGTGTTATGTCATGGTGCTATTTCTAAAGCACTTGCCTCATTATTATAACCATCTTGATCATTTGCTCCTTTTCCTCTTCAAGGAGTTTTATTTTTCAAATCGATTAATTTATCATGCTTTAGGTGTGCCATGAATTATGTCCTTCAAGGACTTTTCATTGGAGCATTTATAACCGGATTATAACATAGGATCAGAGATGCGTTTGACAATTGACTTAAAATTAATTATCTCTTCAATGAGGATCATACCAATGATAATCCATTATGTATAACTTATTTTCCAGTTACTTATCTCCCCCAAATGTTAGAGAATCTAACATTAACCCAACCTTATTTGGGGACTCATCTTTGTGCATTCCGAAATGGTGGAGCAATGGAATAATATATCGCACATTTAAATTTCTAGATGAGTATTATTTGGTTCCTGACCCTGAACCAATTGTGATAGGGGAACCTTGTTGACTTAATACGTACAAGTGTTGCTACACTTTAAATAACACATCCCATACCAAATTTATTTTGGGAGTTTTGTTCTCATAACCAATGGTTTAGCTATAATTTGAGGCATATAATTTCTGCTTAAACCACTTGGATATATACCAACATTATCAATATAGTTTTACAATTTGAAATGTTTTCCTGATTTATCAATTCGAGCAAATAACCTTTGCAGAAATTTGATTGCAAGTTGATAATAAAGCACATGTGATCATAACATAGATGCATCTATATAATAGTAAATGGTCCACATGGCAGGTGAACGGGCTCATATTCACCTTTTTATACATTTCAAAATTTCAGGAGATACAATCTCAACCTTAGCTGGTGCAATGATAATTTTATCATGAGAACAAACAACACAAGAGAGTTCTTGAAGAATTTATTATTTCTTCAATGTATATAACCACATGAATTCTCATTTATTTTCGTATCATATGTGAACCGGGATGGTCATCAACCGGTCATGCCAACTGATATTTATTTCAATAAACTTGTAGTTTATTTTGCATGTAATTCCATCATCATGCCCATATTTAGTTACCACAAATAATATGCAAATATGGGTAATCTTTCACGTAAATATTTATAACCCACTTTGATTGTAGTAATATGAAGATCTTAAATTTTTTCATATTTTGTAGTGTCAATATATTTTTTCTTTGACTATTTCTTTAAAACTAAAAAAGTTTCTTTCGATACTTACTACAATTTCAATATCATGAGCAATTTTATATCTTTGGGTAGTAGCACAATAGCTTACCAAAGCTCATAATTAACATTAAATATTGTGGTAAACATCTCTTTCAAGGAGAAATTTATATCATCATTGTCATGATCAAAATAAAACTTGTTTCTTGATTTTTCTTTTGTAATTAGTATCTCCTCCCTTTTGTTTAATATCAGGAAAAATATTTTCGACGCACAGAGATACATGACCAATGACAATTGTTTCATGGCAAGAAATTATTTTCTTCTTTTGCCATTTCGGCAGTTCATACTAAAACATACCATAGTATTTGTGATGTACTAAAAGTACTTGACCAATGATCATTTATACCAAAATAAATTTCTTTATTTCTCTCTAACCTCCCCTAGGGGTGAGTTGTGGTATTTATTAAATCATATATGAGTATGTCCTTATTAATAATTTTCATCATCTCTTGACACATTCAATTTCAAGAATGGTCCGCTTTTAATGAGACGTATCACAAGTCACATTCTCTTCAAGGAATTGACCATAATCATATATACATGCTTCATAATTATTCCTTTCATTAGAAGTTCATTGTCATGCTTTGAAATTTATCATATTCATATGACATACCTCAACATTACTTATGAAAGTCAAGTGTATCACCTCTTTTTCATAATTTTCTTTGATGGAGGATTTATAAACTCAAATTTATTTGCACGTACAATAATCGCGTGCCCAATACCTTTCATATCAAATTAGATGACAAAAATTACCTTCACTCTTTGAAGGACAACTTTGAGAAATCGTAATGTTCTTTCTTTTAAAATTATGATATTGATGACTATTATTATTTTATCCATTCACGTCCATATTCCTAAAATAATCTTGTCATCTTTCAAATTTTTATTTTATTTCTATCACATTCACTTCAATGAATGAAACATATTTAGTGGGACGGACTTCACAATTTTTTTTAGCAAGAGCATATCAATTTGATCAATCATCATTATATATCAATGTATTGCATTGGGACTTTAATCCAATGTCTTATCCATACAAACGCATGTTAGGACAAAATACGAAGGGACTTGAACCCAAAATCTTATCATCATGGTGCATCGAGAATTTAATCGATGTCTTACCCTTTTGGTGCGGTGAAATTTGAATCCACCGTCTTACCTCAATCAATGACATCATATATAGTCCAAAACAAAATTGATCATTGAGCCTTTAAAATATTGTAACTTTGTTATTAATAGCACAAATAAATTTAGTCATAATAACACTTCAAAAGATCATATACAAGTTATTACCTTTGCTAAACGAAACAAAGTTGATCCTCATAGGTGGCTCTGAATACTATTTTCAACTTAAAAGTTTTATGAATAATTCACTTATTGAAAGACCAACAAATTAATTCTCAACATTGACTTCATTTGTTGCTAGTTAAGAAGATTTCTCTCTTCAATTGTAATTCATAGATAAAGCAACTAGAGGTAAACACTAATCATCACAATATATAAAATGATACCTCAAAATACAATAATTAAAAAGACACTTGATAGATGGACCTAATAAAGTCTACATGTCAAATTGTCTCAATGACATGTAACATATTTTATGAATTTAAAAAATTAGCACACTCTTTTGCCGATATATACAAATCAGAATTAATGTAATTAGTATTATGAAGGAAGCTTACCATAAATAAAAAATATACAATTAGCTTATCATTGACAAGTTTGCTAATTGCCAACCTAAATGACATGGCAATGCCACTTCAAAGAATCTTTAAAGATAGATGTCACCCACACTAACAATCCGGTGGGAGAACCACTACTACAACCCAAACCAACCAATCAATCTAAAAACTAAGCCATATAAGTCAAATACTAAGGAAAGAAAATAGTGTTTTCAAAAACTCTAACAAAAGTTCAACAATAACTAATAGATGTGGAAGAATTAACCTAGAACCTGAAAGTCAATGTACCAAAACTCTACTAACGACAAGTTTAACAACAAAGGGTACAACCCCAAAACTAAACAACACCTTAAATAAAAGTCTGAGTCCGAAAAGAGTGGAATTAAATAAGGAAGATCCATGGAAGCCTGAAAGAACTGGCTCACTCTTGAATTCGGTCACGCTCATAGTCACCTAGCTGAGGTCTATCAATAGCCACCTGACGATTCCCTGTACTCAACAAAGAAAGAGCAAGTGCAGTATCAGGACACAACCACCATGTACTGGTAGGATCACACAACTATCCCACTAAGTGTAACATACATTAGTCAATACAACAATACAATCACATGCACATATAAAAAATATACAATATCATCAACATATACGAACAATGAACAACTTCACGATTCTCACATATCACAGTTATATCAATTTAGAGCAACATACCATCTTCCAATATCAATTATCATTAGATATGAACGAACTCATCACAAGTATATACACAACACAATTCAATGGTCCTCTCATGGAACCCAATTCAATGATCCTCTCATGGAACCCAAACTCAAACAGTTAGCATGCCAAAATGTGGCAATCCGATCCCATATTTATGTCGGAACATGGCAATCCGATCCAAGTAAGTTATGCCAGAACGTGGCAGCCGATCCCATATTTATGCCGGAACGTGGCAACCAATCTTAGTTAGTGTGTCGGATCGTGACACCCGCCCATTCAACAAACCACAATCACAATCACAATGTATATTCTCACAATCATACAACGGGAGGTGATTCATGACATACAATTATACAATTATCCTCAATTACAACAAGTGTGAACAATAATGCAACATTCACATATATACATGTATCATAATGAAGCAAGAACAAACATACATCGCACAATCATAGAATCACAACCATCACAAACCTCGAATCCAAGCTTGAATCCCCTAAGGTACTTGAATCTTCCCTTTCCGGATTCTTTACGCTTGTTCTAGGCCTACAAACAATAATTTATATGCAAGGATCAACCATCAAAGGTCTAATTATCCGGATTATAACAAACCCAATAACCCTAGACCAAACCCAAGATCCTAATACCTAATTTAGGGCTTTTTCCACCATAAATTCTAGATCAAAACTCTCCCGCATCGATAATGACCCACTAAATTACGTTCTACGGATCAAAAAATAGATTCGGGGAGTGAAAAGTTTACCTTTAGCCTCAAGAATGGTTAAAAACGCTCAAGAACTCGTCTAGGGTCGTCTCCTTAGCTCTAAAAACTGAAAAGTCCCAAATAAGATCGTTTAGGGGTTTATTAATGAGTTTAAGTCACGTCTGGCCCACCATGGCGGACCCATCCCGCTACAGCGGCCCCGCTCTGGCGGCTCCAATCCCGTACTGGCGGCCTATACAGAGATAGAATGTTACCTGTTCACGCTAAGATGATTTTCGGGAGTTTTACTCGCCCAAATTCGATTATGTAAAGTCATATGAGTTCCTTAACGTCTTAGCTATCTACTCATGTGGCCCAAATCATAATTAGATCTCTCATTAATTACCAGATTTCTCTACACCTTAATGACTCAAATTTCGTCTAAATTTGGACTAGGTTGGGAAATTCCAAGTTACTACGAAAAAGTTTTCTAGCCCAATTCTTTCTTCATTGACTTTTCCCTAACGACGTAATCAGGTCGTTACAATAGATACCAATTTATTCGTCACTCGTCCCCGAGTGATCAACTAGGAAAAAACTAGCGAAAGTTAGGGTAGAGTAGTATCTGAATCCTCGAATTACTGGGGATACTTGCCTCGCATGCCCTCTTTACCGAATCCCATTACCCCCCAAGGGTTTCACATTTCCAACCTCAAACCAACCGATTGAATACCTACACATCCTCCCTTACAATGCCTCAATGAAGTCATCTCAACACTCGAGTGATAATTATTGTTGTATGTAAACTTAACTAACAACAAAAACGATTCTCAATAACCCCCAAAGTTGATCGCACACACGTCTGCAACATGTTATCAAGGACTTTGGCACAACATCATGACGAATCCTTTATCACATAACTATGATAAAATTCTAAATCAATACTCGCTACAATTATAAGTGAACTTGAACAATCCAACACACATTCATAATACCCAAACAATCACAGTTCTTAACAACATCTCCATCCCACAACATAAATTCCCATTAACTTAAGTTATAAAAAATTTGATCTTTAGAAATCAGATACTCATCGAGGGATATGTCCAAGCATACAACCCCTCCAACAACACTATCAAAATGCTAGATTTAGTAATTGTAGATTACCTCTTAAGAACAGTAGAATTGGATCCAATGATCCCCACATTCCACCACACATAATCGATACATGACCTCGACGACAAGATGAAATATTTGATTGTTGGACAACCATAAATACGTAGGGTAGCTCCTCTATAAATTCTCATAAGCAAGGTGGTACATGTAGAACCACTAAAATACTTTAACAACTCCAAGACAACACCAATCATGTCATTCAAAATAACAAAATCTTCCCAATCTTCCCACTCAACCAAGAGAGCATCGCAGGATTGGTAAACCTGATCCACCATTAGAGATTCACCCACAAATGAAAAAAAACACGCATGACCATAGCTAGTTCATCACACTCACAACCATGTACAAAATGAAATAGATGGTCACATAAGAATTTATCGAATAATACGAAAGGTTTTCCTTTGAGAGTCGATACCAGCCATTTCCATTCACTTGACTCCACATACTCTTCACATCCTTCAACTGAAGCCAACACTCTTAATACTAACAACCATGATAACCACTACGACCATTGACCTTACTTTAGACTGACACTTTGTAAATGAAAACCTTTCTAAGGTACTTTAACAATCAACAGTAATCAACTTTACGACTCAACCCCAGGTGTAAGTCTTTTCAAATACTCAATACCTGATACAATTGATCATTCTTCACCTTGAAATTCATACCTTGACAAAATATATCACCACGAATGTACACCTACGATGAAAAATTTGAATTGTAAATTCAGCCGTATAACACAATCTCCTTATCTATCAACATTAGCTTGTACTTTGAAGATTATTATGAATTCATAGATCTTCGCTTATTATTGATCGCATCTCCATCGATCTTACAATACCCTTTGCTAAAATTCAATCGTAC
Organism: Solanum chiquidenum; assembly: GCA_029582725.1. Taxonomy (NCBI): domain Eukaryota; kingdom Viridiplantae; phylum Streptophyta; class Magnoliopsida; order Solanales; family Solanaceae; genus Solanum; species Solanum chiquidenum. Next base: position 29,839 of record JAJOOS010010493.1, read on the forward strand.
TCATTACTAAACTCAATATAAAAATAAAGCACTCATCATCACACTTGGGCTAATGTTTGTACACTCCTTTCTCAAGTCTTTTTTCAATAGTTTTTAACCAATCTGACAGACTTGTGACCCTATTACCATAGCCACATCATCACAAAATAAATCATGTGTCTCTAAACCCAATTATCTACCCCTCTGAAGATATATCTTCAGCCTTTGCAATTAAATAAAATATTCTTGCTCTCGCCTCTCTCTAAAGGCTGTACTACCTCCCACTATTTTTCTTCATTATGACTCTAGTTCTTTAATTTCTATTCGAATGGTGTCCCACTATCTCTTAAAACTTTTCATACAACCACGTTTAGATACTCGCTAGTCGTAATTACTATACAAAAATTTGCTTAACCGACAATTTTATAATATAGTTGCATCCCGTCACAATCCATCACGAACTCTTATTAGCATTACGCTCAGTCAGTGTTGACTATCACTATGAAGCCAACATTTCATCAACACGACACCTCAAACTCAAGTAAACTCATCAAATTTAAAGGACTAACCCAATCTTGGTAAGCACTTTCTTACTAAAATCTTCAATTCCTTCACCCAAGTATACTCAATGGAAATTTATTTATCCATAAGCTTGTCATTCTGGTATTAATCCACTCCCTTATGGATTAAGATAAAATCATCAGTCCTCATACTCCTTCTTCTTATCAAACAAGACAGGAGCACCCCACTTGGAAACACTAGGACGGATAATTCCTTTATCAAGACGCTCTTGGATTTGAGCCTTAAGCTCTCTCAACTCTGACACCCTAGGAATAGACTCAATAGAGGGGGATTCAACCTCAACATCCCGAATATGAGCCAATTACGTCAATCAATCCTGCCCCACCAGTTTCCTACCCCGCACGAAAGATATGACCTTAGCTGACTTAACCTTGTACCCCTTTCCCACTCAAACATTGCCCTAACGGAGATCTCTAGAGTTACCAATTTAGTATTACAATTAAGCCCGGTATAATAAGGGGACAACCAAGTCATGCCTAAGATTATATCAAGTCAGTCATATCCAGCATAACCAAATCAACCCAAATCTGAAAATCCATAAACACAACAAAACAAACACTATATACAAGGATGACAATGATTGACTCTTCAACTCAGTAGAAACATGGATGAGGGCATCAAGTATATCACAAACCACATCAAATCCCAAGGAAATTGAACTGACACGTATGAATAAGAATAACCCATATCACACAAAATAATAGCCATATGGACACAGACAAGGGTAGCACTAGTGACCACTGTATCACACCTCAAACTCGGTCTTACCCGAAAAAACTAAAAACTGAGCATTGTCCTCTTGACGGGCAACCTCCTTGCCTGGCTGCACTACTCTTCTACCTGCATTACCATTTCCCCGGCCTCAACGGCCTCGCTAATTTCCTCCTCATATGCCTAGGTTCCCTACAATTTTAGCACACCTTTATAACTTATATTCGATTACTGAACACTGAATTAGATAGAGGGATATAGTCTGGGTACTATTTGGGGTCCATAATTATGACTAGAAAATAGGGGAGACAGGGCTGCAATTTTGTCTCGCCCTGTCCCGCACTGGCGGAAGGAATCCCATACTGGCGGCGTCGCCTTGGCGGGAAAAGTCCCGCCCAAGCGGCCAAAATGGAAATAGAACCCTTGCCAATTTTTTTTTCTAGGGTTCTTTTCTTTTTAAAATTCCACAATGGTTCCCAACTTTACTTACCAATTTAGAATAATCCTCATAACTAGGATCATCATTGTCTACACCTCAGTCAATCCCATGATACATGAACCAATTCATTCTTGTTAATTCATCACCACAACTCACACATCCCCAGGATACACCCAGACACTCACACGATCCTTAGTCAAGATCTTCCTTTCACAACGAGTTTCACAATACTCAAGTATTTACAACTTGCATAACTTCAACGACCAGGCCAACATATTGTACATATCAAAGTTCAGACACCCATTTATTGTGCACATAATCACCTCATCACATTCAAGCAATTACAACTTTACATTCACAGTTAATTCTGACAACCAGAAGCACGCATTCAAAGTTTCCAAGATACAATTCACAGATAAGTCCAACTTTTTAATTAATTATTTCACTCCATGGATGACCATTCCTGATCATCCATGCTTTCACACCACCCCTAGGGCCAGATAAAATTTGGAACCTTCTCAATTTCCAATTTGCTTTGCTTGTGGCCCCTCAGTCGTGACCACGACGTCTAGTTCACTTTGTTGAGATACCAATTAGAATCAGGAGATACCAATTGGACTGAACTCATACCACAATCGACAATAGTAGCTAGCGAGCCCCACAAAACTAGTAATTTCAATCATAGAACTTGGTCGAACCCAATTCTCAACCGCCTTAATCTTTAACTGATGGTAACCAAACCTTAAATCAATCTTAGAGAAAATTGATGCACTTTGCAATTGATCAAAAAGGTCATCTATCCGAGGCAATGGATACTTATTCTGAATGGTGACCCTATTCAACTGTCGGTCATCTAGACACATCCTCTCTTTCTAGCGATGGTATTGCCACTTTTATTGCTCTAGTTCAAACCATAGAGTGAAGGAGGAAAGATACAGATTTGTATCACCCAGATACCAATTGGATTCAAGTCATAGCACGAAGGAGTAGAAATAAGTGAGTTTTTCCTAAAGTCCTATAGCCTCTCGAAGAAAAGTAAAGACGTCTTTGTACCGTTCCGCAAGATCCTACTAAACTTGTTTTGGTACAATGATATCAACGAACCTAGGCTCTGATATCAAATTTGTCACGACCCAGACCGTTATGATTGGCACCCATACTAACAATCTGGTGGGAGAACCACTACTACAACCAAAACCAAGCAATCAATCTAAAAACTAAGGCATATAAATCAAATACCAAGGAAAGAAAAAAGAGTTTCCATAAACTCTAACAAGAGTTCATCAATAACAAACAAATGCAGAAGAATTAGAACCTGAAAGTCAATGTACCAAAACTCTACTAATGACAAGTCTAAGAACAAGGGGTACAACCCCAAAACTAAACAACACCTTAAACAAAAGTCTGAGTCCAAAAAGAATGGTTTTAAACAAGGAAGATCCATGGCAGCCTGAAAGAACTGGTTCACCCTTGAATCCGATCACTCTCATAGTCACCTAGCTAAGGTCTATCAATAGCCACCTAATGATGCCCTGTACTCAACAAAGAAAAAGCAAGTGTAGTTTCAGTACACAACCACCGTGTACTAGTAGGATCACACAGCTATCCCACTAAGTGTAACATACATTAGTCAATACAACAATATAATCACATGCACATATCGAACATATACAATATCATCAACATATACGAACAATGAACAACTTCACGATTCTCACATATCATAGTTATATCAATTTAAAGAAACATATTGTCTTCCAATATCAATCATCATTAGATATGAACGAACTCATCACAAGTAGATACACAACACAATTCAATGGTCCTCTCACGGAACCCAATTCAATAGTCCTCTTATGGAACCCAAACCCAAATAGTTAGCATGTTGGAACGTGGTAATCTGATCCCATATTTATGCTAGAACGTAGCAATCCGATCCAAGTTAGTTATGTCGGAACGTGGCAGCCGATCCCATATTTATGCCAGAACGTGGCAACCGATCCTAGTTAGTGTGTTGGATCGTGACACCCGCCCATTCAACAAACCACAATCACAATCACAATGTATATTCACACAATCATACAACAAGAGGTGATTCATGGCATACAATTATTCAATTATCCTCAATTACAACAAGTGTGATCAATAATGAAACACTCGCATACATATATGTATCATAATGAAGCAAGAACAAACATGCATCACACAATCATAGAATCACAACCATCACCTACCTTGAATCCAAGCTTGAATCCCCTAAGGCACTTGAATCTTTCCTTTCCGGATTCTTTGCGCTTGTTGTAGGTCTACAAACAACAATTTCTATGCAAGGATCAACAATCAAAGGTCTAATTATTCCAGATTATAACAAACCCAATAACCCTAGACCGAACCCAAGATCCTAATACCCAATTTAGGGCTATTTCCACCATAAATTCTAGATCAAAACCCTCCACCATCGATAATGACCCATTAGATTACGTTCTATGGATCGAAAATGGATTCGGGGAATGAGAAGCTTACCTTTAGCCTCAAGAATGGTGAAAAATGCTCAAGAACTCGTCTGGGGTCGTCTCCTTAGCTCTAAAAATTAAAAAGTGCCAAATAAGGTTGTTTAGGGATTTATTAACGACTTTAAGTCACGTCTGGCCCGCCACGGCGAACCCATCCCGCTACAGCAGCCCCGCTCTGGCAGCTCCAATCTTGCTCTGGCGGCCTACATAGAGACAAAATGTTACCTGTTCACGCTAAGATCATTTTTAGGAGTTCTACTCTCCCAAATTCGATTTCGTAAAGTCGTACGGATTCCTTAATGTCTTAGCTATCTACTCATGTGGTCCAAATCATAATTAGATCTTTCATTAATTACCAGATTTCCCTACACCTTAATGACTCCAATTTGGTCCAAATTTGGACTATGTTGGGAAATTCCAAGTTATTACGAAAAAGTTTTCTGGCCCCAATTCTTTCTTCATTGACTTTTCACTAACGATGGAATCATGTCGTTAAAATAGAAGAGTCCTTTTGATGGTTCCAAAGGAAAATAAAATACTTTTTCAAATATTAGTTTACTTACCTTTTCAAAGAAACTATAAAACAAGTTATGCTAGTACATATAACATATTATAATAATTCAAGAAGTAAATAATTAGCAAGTGTAAAATAATTAATCAATGATTTTGATCAAAGTTAATGTAGGTCAATATAAATTTTTATAATACCTTTTCCTTTTTATTTTGATATGCATTCCTTAAATCAACTATATCTCCTTTAAAAGCAATTATGTATTACTAGGTGATAACCACAACAAAGTATCATCCAAATTAAAAATTCATGTTATGAACTTTTAGTCTTCTAACGATTTTTGTGAGTTCAATTCTTCCAACAAGGTTATCAATTAAGTATGTACTAATTATTGTCTTCCAATAATTAGCTCAAAAATCCATGATAACATTAACGATAATTACATTAGACACATAAAATTTAGACTATCAAGTATAAGAAGACATATATAGAAAAATATAATATGCTCTATACTATTTATGTTTCAGCTAATGCACTGTCGGAGATCCTCATAGATGAAGAGACTTGTGCTGATAACGTGTTATAATCTAAGTATAAAAACTAAGATAATAAGACAGATGAGAAATAGTATGTGTAGTAGTTTATTTCACTTATTCTTGTCTCTTTCTTTGTTACAAGAATAGGATATATATAGTTGTATACACTTGTGCCCAAACTGTGATACATGGATATCTTCTTGCCATGTATACACTTTGGGCACTAAGTATATCAAATGGCTAATTAGTATACACCACATATCATTTTGTGTGTATTAATATTACAACACTTAACATATTAGTGTGGACATCCAATTTACAACACTTTAACTTTTATAAAGAGGAATACTAATTCATGGTGTTTGACATATTTTTATCATATTATCATAAAATGAAGTGCTTATAAGCACTCGTTTATCTATCCAAATACAAAAAAATATTTAAAAACACTCAAAATAAGTGGATCAAATGCTAAATAGACTCTAAGTTGCAGCATGTGGTTTATATCCCTGCTCACTAAGTTTGTCACGTCCCGAGCCTACACCTTGGGTAGGACTGACACTCGAGAACCATTACTTGCCCCAAGAGAACCCTTGGCCTGACTTACTTACTCAACGGAAGACTTAAACATAAAAGACAATATCAAAATATAAATCATGCAATAACTTAAAGAGATATAAAGCTTAGCCAAAATGACAACTCAAGTCTTAACACATACAAATGAAAATGGAAAGACTAATGAACGATAACTACTCGTCTATGAAGCCTCTAAAATAAAGAGTGATGTCGGGACAAGACCCCGATCATCCTAATAAATGAAACACTACAAAACAAAGTAAAAGGAGTCCTCCGGAAAGTAAGGAGGCTCACCAACTGACTCTGAGTGCTCAACTGGATCAACGAGGTGCTGGATCTTGATCGTGGTTACCTGTGTCTGCATCATTAAATGATGCAGGCCAAATGGCATTAATACATTGAATGTACGAGTATGCGAGAAGAACTCTAAACAAGGCATAAGCTTGAAAACAATCTGGAAGAAACACTTATCTTGGCTTTACTCAACTCGTGAACAATACAACTAAAATGAAAAGTAAAACAACAAGAAATAGTGCAGTTATACAAAGCATTTAAAACAGGAGGTAGCAACTCAATTTGTTAAATAAATGTAATAAAAACTCAGTTTACATATAAAGTAATGTAGTACTGTGGGAGTTACTCTAACCGACAACCATCACTATGAGCCTAAGTGATGATACAACGTCTTGCCCATACTGCGAGAACTGTCCTATACTTTGCCGTCATATAGAACGCCTTAACTAAATGGATCCACTAGTCTATGCGAAAAAGTACTAAGGAATCATCTAAAAAGTATGACCCTTTTCTATCCATGATGACTACATGGTTTATGGAGACTTGAGTTATTATAAACTCGCATTTCCATATCTGTGCTCAATACTACTCCCAAAATATACTCAGCTCCTATGTTTTTAAAACAAAACTCTTTATTTGGGTTTATTTAGGGTTTTGTAGGGTTTTAAATGGTTTTTAGGGTTTATTATAGGGTTCATAGGATTTAGGGTTTTAGATTTGGGTTTAGGGTTTAGGGCTTACCATTTTTTTAGGTTTAGGGTTTTAGGGTTTTTATGGTTTAGGGCTTTGGGTTTCTTAGGTTAAGGGTTTTTAGGAATTTATATGTGGAGAGTTTAGGGTTTACATTTTTTTTTGTGTGGTTTAGTGTTTAGTATATATGATTTAAGGGTTTATAGGGTTTAGAGCTTAGTGTTTTTTAGGTTTAGGTTTTTTTGAATTTTTTTAGGGATTTTAAGGGTTAAGTTTTTTGTTTTAGTAGGTTTAAGGTGTACGGATTTTTAGTATTTAGGGTATAGAGCTAGGGTTTTGTAGGTGTTTTAAATGATTTTTTTTGGTTTATTTTATGATTTTTATGGCTTAGAGTTTCTTAGGATTTTAGGTTTACGATTTTCGATTTTAGGTTAGGGTTTAGGATTTAGGATTTCGGGCTTAGGGTGTTTTTAGATTTAGGGTTTTAGGTTAAAAGTTTTATCTAGGTTTTTAGGATTTAGGGCTTTGGAATTTCTAGGTTAAGGTTTTTTAGGGTTTTATAGGTTTAGGGTTTAGGGCTTAGGGCTTTTGTGCTTTTCAGGGTTTAGCATATACGATTTAGGGCTTTAAAGGGTTTAGAGCTTAGTGTTTTTTTAGATTTAGGGGTTTTTGTGTTTTTTAGTGTTTTTAAGGGCTAAGTGTTTCTTAGGGTTTTCTAGGGTTTAGGGTTTTTTGTGTTTTTTAGGTTTAAGATTTACTGATTTTTAGGATTTAGGGTGTAGGGTTTAGGGTTTCGGGCTTAGGATTGATTTTAAACACTTTTTAGGGTTTATATTAGGGTTTATAGAATTTATGGTTTCTTAAGGTTTAAGGTTTAGGGTTTAAGGTTTAAGGGCTTTGGGTTTTTATGGTCAAGGTTTTTAGGGTTTTTTACGTTTAGGGTTTAGTGCTAAGGTTTTTTTTTTGTGTTTTTAGGGTTTAGCATATATGATTTAGGGGTTTAAAGGTTTTCGAGCTTAGAGTTTTTTAGGTTCAAGTGTTTTTGGTTTTTTTTAGGGTTTTTTAGGATTAAGTGTTTCTTAGGGTTTACGGCTTATGCTTTTTTTTTTTTTGTGTTTTTAGGCTTAGGGATTATAGATTTTCAAGATTTGGGGTTTAGAGATTAGGTTTTTGTAGGTGTTTTAAATAGGTTTTAAGGTTTATTGTAGGGTTTATAGGATTTAGGGTTTCTTAAGGTTTAGGGTTTTAGGTTTAGGATTTAGGATTTTAGGTTAGGGTTTAGGCTTGACGGCTTAAGTTTTTTTAGGTTAAATTTTATCTAGGGTTTTAGGGTTTAGGGCTTCGGGTTTTTTAGGTTAAGGTTTTTTAGAGTTTTATAGGTTTATGGTTTAGGGCTGAGGGTTTTACAGACTTTTAGGATTTAGGGTTTAGAGATTTGGGTTTTGTAGTGGTTTTAAATGGTTTTTAGGGTGTATAGGAATTAGGGTTTCTTAAGGTTTAGGGTTTAGGGTTTCTTACAATTTTAGGTTTAGGATTTAAAGTTTTAGATTCGGGTTTAGGGTTTAGGGCTAAGGTTTTTTTTAGGTTTAGGGATTTAGGTTATGAGTTTTATCAAGGTTTTTAGGGTTTAGGGCTTTGGGTTTTATAGGTTAATGGTTTTTAGGATTTTATAGGTTCAGGGTTTAAGGCTTAGGATTTTTTGTGTGTGTTTTTAGGGTTTAGCATATATGATTTAGGACTATATAGGGTTTATAGCTTAGAGTTTTTGAGGTTTAGGGGTTTTTGGGTCTTTTTAGGGTTTTTAAGGGTTAAGTGTTTCTTAGGGTTTTTGGATTTTTAGGATTTAGCATTTAAAGGTTAGGGTTTTTAGGGTTTTTTAGGGGTTTTAAATGATTTTAGAGTTTATGGGATTTAGGGTTTATTAAGGTTTACGATTTAGGGTTTCTTAGGGTATTAGGTTTAGAATTTAGGGTTTTAGGTTAGTGTTTGGGTTTTTTTTAGGTTTACGATTTTTGGTTAAGGATTTTATCTAGGTTTTTAGGGTTTAGGGCTATGGTTTTTTTTGTGTTTTTTTGGTTTAGGGTTTACAGATTTTAAGAATTTAGGGTTTAGAGCTTAGGGTTTTCTAGGGGTTTTAAATAGTTTTTAGGATTTATTTTATGTTTATAGGATTTAGGGCTTCTTATGGTTTAAGGTTTAGGATTTTAGGTTTAGGGACTTTGGGTTTTTAAGGTTAGATTTTTAGGGTTTAGGGCTTAGGGTTTTTTGTCTTGTTTTCTTTGGGTATAGCATATACGAATTAGGGCTTTATAGGGTTTAGAGCTTAGAGGTTTTTAAGTTTAGGGGTTTTAGGGTTTTTTGTAGGTTTTTTAAGAATTAAGTGTTTCTTAGGGTTCATAGGGCTTACGGCTTAGGTTTCTTTTTTTGTGTGTATTAGGTTTAGGGTTTATGAATTTTCAAGATTTAGGGTTTAGAGCTTAGATTTCTGTAGGTATTTTTAAGGGTTTAGAGCTTAGGGTTTTGTAGGGGTTTCAAATGGTTTTTAGGCTTTATTTTAAGGTTTATAGGATTTATAGTTTCTTAAGGTTTAGGGTTTCTTAGGGTTTTAAGTTTAGGATTTAGGGTTTAGGGTTTTAGGCCAAGGGTTTTTTAGGTATAGGGTTTTAGGTTAAGGGTTTTACCTTGGTTTTAGGGTTGAGGGCTTTGATTTTTTAGGTTAAGGTTTCTTAAGGTTTTATAGGTTTAGGGTTTAGGGATTTGGGTTTATTTTGTGCTTTTTAGGTTAAGGTTTCTTAAGGTTTTATAGGTTTAGGGTTTAGCATATATGATTTAGGACTTTTGAACTTTTGGCCTTTAAAACCATCCAGTTTTATCTAGGTTTTTAGAGTTTTGGGCTTTGGGTTTTTTGGGTTTTATAGGTTTATGGTTTAGGGCTACAATTTTTTTGTGTGTGTGTTTTTCGGGTTTACCATATAAGATTTAGGGCTTTATAGGCTTTAGATCTTAGTATTTTTTAGGTTTAGGGTTTTTTGGGTGTATAAAGGTTAGGTGTTTCTTAGGGATTTTTAATGTTTAAGGTTTAGGGCTTAAGTTTTTTTTTTGTGTTTTTTAGTTTTAGGGGTTACAGATTTTTAGGATATAGGGTTTAGAGCTTAGGGGTTTTAAATGATTTTTAGGGTTTAAAGGATTAAGGATTTCTTAAAGTTTTGGGTTTAGGGTTTTACGATTTTAGGGTTTTAGGTTAGGGTTTGGGTTTTTTTAGGTTTAGGGATTTATGTTAAGGATTTTATCTAGGTTTTTAAGGTTTAGGGCTTTGGGTTTTTTAGGTTAATGATTTTTAGGGTTTCATAGGTTTAGGGTTCAAGGCTTAGGTTTTTTTTTTTTGTGTTTTTTAGGATTTAGCATTTAGAGATTTATAGGGTTTAGAGCTTAGACTTTTTTGGGATTTTAGGGGTTTTAAGGGTTAAGTGTTTCTTAGGGTTTTTTAGGGTTTAGGGCTTAGGTTTTTTTCTTCTTCTTAGGCTTAGGGCTTACAGAATTTTAGAATTTAGGGTTTAGAGCTTAGGGTTTTGTAGGGGTTTTAAATCATTTTTAGGGTTTATTTTTGGGTTTATAGGATTTAGGGTTTCTTAAGGTTTCGGGTTTAGAGTTTCTTAGAGTTTTAGGTTTAGGATTTAGGGTGTTAGGTTAGGGTTTAGGGCTTATCATTTTTTTAGGTGAAGAATTTTAGCTAGGTTTTTAAGGTGTAGGGCTTTGGGTCTTTTAAGTTAAGATTTTTTAGTGTTTTATAGGTTTAGGGTTTAGTGCTTAGGGTATTTTTTTTTTTTAAGGATTTAGCATATACAATTTAGGGCTTTATAGGCTTTAATGCTTAGAGATTTTTTAGGTTTAGGGGTTTTTAGATTTTTAAAGGTTAAGTGTTCTTAGGGTTTTTTAGTGTTTAAGGTTTAGGTCTTAGGGTTTTTTGTGTTTTTTAGGTTTAGGATTTCCGGATTTTTTGGATTTAAGGTTTAGATAATAGGGTTTTGTAGGGGTTTTAAATAGTTTTTAGGGTTTATAGGATTTACGGTTTCTTAGGCTTTACAGATTTTTAGGATTTATGATTTATAGTTTAGGGTTTTGTAGGGGTTTTAAATGGTTTTTATTTTAGAATTTATAGGATTTAGGGTTTCTTAATGTTTAGGGTTTCTTAGGGTTTTATGTTTAGGATTTAGGGTTTTAGGTAAGGATTTAGGGATTAGGATTTTTTTAGGTTTACGATTTAAGGTTAAGAGTTTTATCTATGTTTATAGGAGTTAGGGCTTTGGGTTTTTTGGGTTAGGGTTTTTTAGGGTTTTATAGGTTTATGGTTTAGTGTTATGTTTTTTTTTTGTGGTTTTTTAGGGTTTAGCATATACGATTTAGGGCTTTATACGGTTTAGAGCTTAGTGTTTTTTAGGTTTAGGGGTTTTTGGTTTTTTTTAGGGTTTTTAAGGGTTGAGTGTTTCTTAGGGTTTATTTTTTAAGCTTAGGGGTTTGTAGGATTTTTTAATTGGTTTTAGGGTTTATTTTAGCTTTTATAGGATTTAGTGTTTCTTAAGGTTTGGGGTTTAGGGTTTCTTAGGGTTTTCGGTTTAGGATTTAGAGTTTTAGGTTATGGTTTAGGACTTAGGGTTTTTTTTGGTTTTGGGTTTTAGGTTAAGGGTTTTATTTATGTATTTTGTGTTTAGGGCTTTGAGTTTTTTGTGTTTGGGTTTTTTTAGGATTTCATAGGTTTATGGTTTATGATTTAGGGCTTAGGGTTTTTTATTCTTTTAAGGGTTTAGCATATACGATTTAGGGCTTTATAGGGTTTAGAGCTTAGAGTTTTTTTTGTTTAAGGGATTTTGGTTTATTTTAGTGTTTTTAAGGGTTAAGTGTTTCTTATGGTTTAAGGTAAAGGGCTTTGGGATTTTTTGTGTTTTTGATGTTTAGGGTTTACAGATTTTTAGGATTTAGGGTATAGAGCTTAGGGTTTTTAGGGGTTTGAAATTATTTTTAGGGTTTATTTTAGTGTTTCTTAAGATTTAGGGTTTCTTAGGGTTTTAGGTTTAGGATTTAGGGTTTTAGGTTAGGGTTTAGGGTTTAAGGCATATGTTTTTTTTAGTTTTAGGGTTTTAGGTTAAGGGTTTTATCTAGGTATTTATGGTTTAGGGCTTTGGGATTTTTATGTTAAGTTTTTATAGGTTAAGGGTTTACGACTTGCGGGATTTTTGAGTTTTTTTGGGTTTAGCATATACGATTTAGGGATTTATAGGATTTAGAGCTTAGAGTTTTTTTTAGGTATAGGGGTCTTTGGATTTTTAAGGGTTAAGTGTTTCTTATTGTTTTCTAGGGTTTAAGTCTTAGGGCTTAGTCTTTTTTTTATTTTTTATATTTAAGGTTTATGGATTTTTAGGATTTAGTGTTTAGAGCTTAGGGTTTTGTAGAGGTTTTAAATAGTTTAGTGTTTATTTTAGGGTTTATAGGATTTAGGGTTCCTTAAAGTTTAGGGTTTAGGGTATAGGGTTTCTTAGGGTTTTAGGTTTGGGATTTAGGGTTTTAGGTTAGGATTTAGGGTTTAGGACTTAGGGTTTTTTTAGTTTTAGGTTTTTAGGTTAAGGGTTTTATCTAGATTTTTAGGGTCTAGGGCTTTGGGTTTTTTGGGTTAAAGTTTTTAGGGTTTTATAGTTTTATGGTTTAGGGCACATGTTTCATTTTGTGTTTTTGAGGGTTTTGCATATACGACTTAGGGATTTATAAGGTTTAGAACTTAGTATTTTTTAGGTTTATGCGTTTTAAGGATTTTTAAGGGTTAAGTGTTTCTTAGGGCTTTTTAAGGTTTAGGGTTTAGGGCCTAAGGTTTATTTGTGTTTTTTAGTTTTAGCGTTTACAAATTTTTAGGATCTAGGATTTAGAGCTTATGATTTTTAGGGATTTAAATGGGTTTTAGGGTTTATTTTAAGATTTATAAGATATAGGGTTTCTTAGGGTTTTATGTTTAGGATTTAGCGTTTTAGGTTAGGGTTTGGGTTTTTTTTAGATTTAGGGTTTCATGTTAAAGATTTTATATAGGTTTTTAGGGTTTAGGGCTTTGGGTTAAGGTTTTTTAAGGTTTTATAGGTTTAGTGTTCAGGGCTTAGGTTCTTAAGGTTTTATAGGTTTAGTGTTCAGGGCTTAGGTTTTTTAAGGTTTTTTAGGGTGTAGTATATATGTTTTAGGGATTTATAGGGTTTAGAGCTTAGACTTTTTTAGGTTTAGGGGTTTTGTGCTTTCCGAGTTTTTAAGGGTTAAGTGTTTCTTAGGGTTTTGTAGGGTTTAGTTCTTAGGTTTTTTTTGTGTTATTTAGGGTTAGGGTTTACGGACTTTTAGGATTTAGGGTTTAGAGCTTAGGGTTTTATAGGTGTTATTAATGGGTTTTAGGGTTATTATAGGGGTTTATAGGATTTATGGTTTCTTAAGGTTTAGGGTTTAGAGTTTCTTAGGGTTTTAGGTTTAGGATTTAGGGTTTAGAGCTTAGAGTTATTTGTAGGTTTAGGGTTTGAGGTTAAGAATTTTGTCTAGATTTTTAGGGTTAGGGCTTTGGGTCTTTTATATTAAGATTTTTAAGTGTTTTATAGGTTTAGGGTTTAGGGCTTAGAGTTTTTTTAATGCTTTTTTAGGGTTTAGCATATACGATTTAGGGCTTTATTAGGTTTAGTGCTTAGAGTTTTTTTAGGTTTAGAGATTTTTTAGGGTTTTTAAGGGTTAAGTGTTTCATAGAGTTTTTTAGGGTTTAGGGCTTAGGGTTTAAGTGTTTTTTAATTTTAGGATTTACGGATTTTTTGGATTTAGGGTTTAGAAATTTGGGTTTTGTATGTGTTTTAAATTGTTTTTAGGGTTGATAGGATTTACGGTTTCTTAAGATTTAGAGTTTATGGTTTCTCATGGTTTTAGGTTTAGGATTTAGGGGTTTATGTTAGGGTTTATGGTTTTTCAGGATTTTTAGGGTTTTAGCATATATGATTTAGGGCTTTATAGGGTTTAGAGTTAAGAGTTTTTTTAGGTTTAGGTTTTTTTGGTTTTTTAAGGTTTAAAGGGTTAAGTGTTTCTTAGGGTTATTTAGGGTTCAAGGTTTAAAGATTAGGTTTTTTTTTGTGGTTTTAGGTTTAGGGTTTACAATTTTTTAGAATTTGGAGTTTAGAGCTTAGGGTTTTGTAGGGGTTTCAAATGGTTTTAAGGGTTTATTTTAGGGTTTTTAGGATTTAGGGTTTGTTAAGGTTTATGATTTCTTAGGGTTTTTTGCTTAGGATTTAGAGTTTTAGGTTAGGGTTTAGGGTTTAGGGCTTAGAGTTTTTTAGGTTTAGGGTTTTAGATTAAGGGTTTTATTTAGGTTTTTAGGGTTACGGCTTTGGGTTTTTTAGGTTAAGGTTTTTGATGATTTTATAGGTTTAGGGTTTAGATATTAGGTTTTTTTTTGTGTTTTTTAGGGTTTAACATATATGATTTAGGGAATTATAGGGTTTCGAGCTTAGACTTTTTTAAGTTTAGGGGTTTTGGGCTTAGGGGTTTTTTGTGGTTTTTAGGTTTAGGGTTTACATATTTTTAGGATTTAGGGTTTAGAGCTTAGGGTTTTTATGGGTTTATTTTAGGGTTTATAGGATTTAGGGCTTAGGGTTTTTTTAGGTTTAAGGTTTTAGGTTAATGGTTTTATTTAGATTTTTTGGGTTTAGGGCTTTAGGTTTCTTATGGTTTTTAAGGTTTATTTTTGGGTTTCTTGAGGTTTAGGGTTTCTTAGGGTTTCTTAGGGTTTTAGGTTTGAGATTTTGGGTTTTAGGTTAGGGTTCAGGGCTTAGGTTAAGGGTCTTATCTAAGTTTTTACGATTTAGGGCTTTGGATTTTTTAGGTTAAGGTTTTTAGGGTTTTATAGGTTTAGGGTTTTGGGCTTAGGATATTTTGTGTTTTTTACGATTTAGCATAGAAGATTTAGGGCTTTATAGGGTTCAGAGCTTAGAGTTTTTCTAGATTTAGGGGTTTTTGGTTTTTTTTTAGGATTTTAAGGGTTAAGTGTTTCTTAGGGTTCTTAGGGTCTTTAGGGTTTTTTAGGGTTTAGGGTTTAGGGCTTAGTTTTTTTTTTGTATTTTTTAGGTTTAGGGTTTACGGATTTTTAGGATTTAGGGTTTAGAGCTTAGGTTTTTTTTTGTATTTTTTAGGTTTAGGGTTTACAGATTTTTAAGATTTAAGGTTTAGAGCTTAGGGTTTTCAGGGGTTTTAAATGGGTTTTAGGGTTTATTTTAAGATTTATAGGATTTGGGGCTTCTTAAGGTTTAGTGTTTAGGGTTTCTTAGGGCTTTAGGTTCAGGATTTAGGGTTTTAGGTTAGGGTTTAGGATTTAGGGTTTTAGGTTAGGGTTTAGGGTTTTAGCTTGAGGGTTTTATTTAGGTTTTTAGAGTTTAGGGCTTTGGGTTTTTTATCTTAAGTTTTTCTAGAGTTTTATAGGTTTAGGGTTTATGACTTAGGGTTTTTATGGGTTTTACGGTTTATTTTAGGATTTATTGGATTTAGGGCTTAGGACTTTTTTAGGTTTAGGGTTTTAGGTTAATGGTTTTATTTAGGTTTTTCGGGTTTAGGGCTTTACATTTTTTATGCGTTTTAATTGGTTTTTAAGGTTTATTTTTGGGTTTCTTGAGGTTTAGGGTTTCTTAGGGTTTTAGGTTTGAGATTTTGGGTTTTACGTTAGGGTTTAGGGCTTAGGGTTTTTTTTTCCCGAGTTTTAGGGTTTTAGGTTAAGGGTTTTATCTAGGTTTTTACGATTTAGGTGTTTGGATTTTTTAGGTTAAGGTTTTTTAGGGTTTTATAGGTTTAGGGTTTTTGGCTTAGGATTTTTTGTGTTTTTTACGGTTTAGCATAGAAGATTTAGGGCTTTATAGGGTTCAAAGCTTAGAGTTTTTTAAGATTTAGGGGTGTTTTTGGGTTTTTTTAGGATTTTAAGGGTTAAGTGTTTCTTAGGGTTCTTAGGGTCTTTAGGGTTTTTTACGATTTAGGGTTTAGGGCTTAGGGATTTTTTGTGTTTTTTAGGTTTAGGTTTTACAAATTTTTAGGATTTAGGGTTTAGAGCTTAGGTTTTTTTTGTATTTTTTAGGTTTAGGGTTTACGGATTTTTAGGATCTAGGGTTTAGAGCATAGGGTTTTTAGGGGTTTTAAATGGTTTTTAGGGTTTATTTTAGGATTTATAGGATTTAGGGTTTCTTAAGGTTTATTGTTTAGGCTTTTAGGTTCAGCATTTAGGGTTTTAGGTTAGGCTTTAGAGATATTTTAGGTTTAGGGTTTTAGCTTGAAGGTTTTATTTAAGTTTTTAGAGTTTAGGGCTTTGGGTTTTTTATCTTAAGGTTTTCTAGAGTTTTATAGGTTTAGGGTTTTTTGTGTGTTTTTTAGTGCTTGGCATATACAATTTAGGGTATATAGGGTTTAGAGCTTAGAGTTTTTAGTTTTAGGGATTTTGGGGTTTTTAGGGTTTATAGGATATAGGTTTTCTTAATGTTTACGGTTTAGAGCTTCTCAGGGTTTTAGGTTATGATTTAAGGTTAAGGGTTTAGGGATATTTTCGGTTTAGGGTTTTATGTTAAGGGTTTTATCTAGGTTTTTAGGGTTTAGGGCTTTGGGTTTCTTAGGTTAAGGATTTTATAGGTTTAGGACTTAGGGCTTAGGGTTTTCTTTGTGGTTTTTAGAGTTTAGTATATATCATTTAGGGGTTTATAGGGTTTAGAGCTTAGAATTTTTTAGGTTTTGGGGTTATTGTATTTTTTAGGGTTTTAAAAAGTTTAGGGTTTAGGGCTTAAGTTTTTTTTTTTGCTTTTAGAGTTTAGGCTTTACATATTTTTAGGACTTAAGGTTTAAAGTTTAGGGTTTTGTATGGCTTATTGTTTTTTTAGGTTTAGGGTTTTAAGTTAAGGGTTTTATCTAGGTTTTTAGGATTTAAGGCTTTGAGTTTTTTTAGGTATTTATAGGTTTATGGTTTAGGGATTAGGGTTTTTTTTGTCTTCTTTAGGGTTTAGCATATACGATTTAGGGCTTTATACGGTTTAGAGCTTAGTATTTTTTAGGTTTAGAGGTTTTTGTGTGTTTTTAGGGTTTCTAAGGGTTAAGTGTTTCATAGGGTTTATGGTTTGGAGCTTTAGGTTATTTTGGGGTTTAAAATTGTTATTAAGGTTTATTTTAGGCTTCATAGGATTTAGGGTTTCTTAAGGTTTGGGGTTTAGGGTTTTAGGTTTAGGATTTAGAGTTTTAGGTTAGGGTTTAGGGCTTATGATTATTAGATTTACGGTTTTAGGTTAAGGGTTTTATTTAGGTATTTTGGGTTTAGGGCTTTGGGTTTTTTAGGTTAAGTTATTTTAGGATTTTATAGGTTAAGGGTTTAGGGAATAGGGTTTTTTGTGCTTTTAAGGGTTTAGCGTATACAATTTAGGACTTTATAGAGTGTAGAGTTTAGAGTTTTTAGGTTTTGGGTTTTTAGGGTTTTTAGGGTTTTAAGAGTTAAGTGTTTCTTAGGGTTTAGGGTTTAGGGCTTAGGGATTTTTTATATTTTTTCTGTTCAGGATTTAAAGATTTTTAGGATTTAGGGTATAAAGCTTAGGGTTTTTTAGGGGTTTTAAATGCTTTTAGGGTTTCTTAAGGTTTTACGTTTAGGATTTAGTGTTTTAGGTTATGGTTTAGGGCTTAGGGCTTAGTTTTTTTTTAGTTTTAGGGTTTTAGGTTAAGTTTTTTATCAAGGTTTTTAAGGTTCAGGGGTTTGGGGTTTTTAGGATTTTATAGGTTTAGGGTTTAGGGCTTATGGTTTTTTTGTGTATTTTTAGGATTTCGCATATACGATTTAGGGATTCATAGGGTATAGAGCTTAAAGTTTTTTAGGTTTAGGGGTTTTTGGGTTTTTTTAGTATTTTTTAGGGTTAAGTGTTTCTTAGGGTTTAGGGCTTAGGGCTTAGGGTTTTTTTTTTTTTGTGTTTTTTAGGTTTATGGTTTACGGATTTTTAGGATTTAGTGTTCTGAGATTAGGGTTTTGTAGGAGTTTTAAAAAGTTTTTAGTGTTTATTTTAGGGTTTATAGGATTTAGGGTTTCTTAGGGTTTTAGGTTTAGGATTTAGGGTTTTAGCTTAGGGTTTAGGGTTTAGGGCTTAGGGTTTTTTTGGGTTAAGGGTTTTACGTCAAGTATTTTATCTAGGTTTTTAGGGTCTAAGGCTTTGGATTTTGGGGTTAAGGTTTTTTAGGGTTTTATAGTTTTATGGGTTAGGGCTTCAGGTGTTTTTTGTGTTTTTTAGGGTTTAGCATATACGATTTAGGGATTTATAGGGTTTAGAGCTTAGTGCTTTTTATGTTTAGGAATTTTTGGGTTTTTAGAGTTTTTAAGGGTTAAGTGTTTCTTAGGGATTTTTAAGGTATAGGGTTTAGGGCTTAGGTTTTTTTTTGTGTTTACGGATTTTTATGATCTAGGGTTTAGAGCTTAGGGTTTTTAGGTGTTTCAAATGGTTTTTAGGGTTTCTTAAGGTTTAGGGTTTCTTAGGGTTGTAGGTTTAGTATTTTGGGTTTAGGGTTTTATGTTAAGGATTTTATCTTGGTTTTTAGGGTTTAGTGCTTTGAGTTTTTTTGGTTAAGGTTTTTTAGGGTTTTATATGTGTAAGGTTCAGGGTTTAGGGTCTTTTTTTGTGTTTTTTTGAGGGTTTAGCATATATGATTTAGGGCTTTATAGGGATTAGAGCTTAGACTTTTTTAGGTTTAGGGGATTTTGGGCCTTTAGGGTTTTTAAGGGTTAAATGTTTCTTAGGGTGTTTCAGGGTTTAGGGCTTAGGATTCTTTTTTGTTTTTTAGGCTTAGGGTATACTGATTTTTAGGATTTAGGGTTTATAGCTTAGGGTTTTGTAGTGGTTTTTAATGATTTTTAGGATTTATTTTAGGGTTTCGTAATGTTTAGGGTTTAGAGTTACTTAGGGTTTTATGTTAAGATTTAGGATTTTAGGTTAGGGTTGAGGGCTTAGGTTTTTTTTTAGTTTAAGAATCTTATCTAGGTTTTAGGGTTTAAGGCTTTGTGTTTTTTAGGTTAAGGTTTTTTAGGGTTTCATAGGTTTATGGTTTAGGGCTTAGGGTTTTTTTGTGTTTTTTAGGTTTTGGGTTTATAGAATTTTAGGATATAGGGTTTAGAGATTGGGGTTTTGTAGTGGTTTTAAATGGTTTTTAGGGTGTAAATGAATTAGGGTTTCTTAAGGTTTAGGGTTTAGGGTTTTTTACGTATTTAGGTTTAGGATTTAGAGTTTTAGATTTGGGTTTAAGGTTTAGGGCTAAGGTTTTTTGTAGGTTTAGTGTTTTAGGTTATGAGTTTTATCTAGGTTTTTAGGGTTAAGGTTTTTTAGCATTTTATAGGTTAAGGTTTTTTAGGATTTTATAGGTTCAGGGTTTAAGGCTTTGGATTTTGTTTTGTTTGTTTTTAGGGTTTAGCATATACGATTTAGGACTTTATAAGTTTTATAGCTTAGACTTTTTTAGGTTTAGGGGTTTTTGGGTCTTTTTAGGGTTTTTAAGGGTTAAGTGTTTCTTAGGGATTTTTTAGGATTTAGGGTTTAGAGCTTAGGGTTTTTAGGGGTTTTAAATGATTTTAAGGTTTATAAAAGTTTACGGTTTAGGGTTTCTTAGGCTATTAGGTTTAGGATTTAGGGTTTTAAGTTAGTGTTTGGGTTTTTTTAGGTTTAGGATTTTTGGTTAAGGATTTTATCTAGGTTTTTACGGTTTAGGGCTTTGTGGTTTTTTTTGTTTACTAGGTTTAGGGTTTACAAATTTTAAGGATTTAGGATTTAGAGCTGAGGGTTTTGAATAGTTTTTAGGATTTATTTTAGGTTTATAGGATTTAGGGCTTCTTATGGTTTAAGGTTTAGGGTTTCTTAGGGTTTTAGGTTTAGGGGCTTTGGGTTTTTAAGGTTAAGGTTTGTAGGGTTTTACAGGTTTAGGATTTAGGGTTTAGGAGTTTTTGTCTTTTTTTTTGGGATTATCATATACGAATTAGGGCTTTATAGGGTTTAGAGCTTAGAGATTTTTAAGTTTAGGAGTTTTTGGTGTTTTCGCAGGGTTTTAAGAATTAAGTGTTTCTTAGGGTTCATAGGGCTTACGACTTAGGTTATTTTTTTTGTGTGTATTAGGTTTAGGGTTTACGGATTTCTCAAGATTTAGGGTTTAGAGCATATAATTTTGTCGGTATTTTAAATGGGTTTTAGGGTTTATTTTAGGATTTATAGGATTTATGGTTTCTTAAGGTTTGAAGTTTCTTAGGGTTTTAGGTTTAGGATTTATGGTTTTAGGTTTACGATTTAGGGTTTTAGGTTAGGGTTTAGGGCTTAGGGTTTATTAAGGTTTATGGGGTTTTGGGTTTTTAAGGGTTAAGTGCTTATGTTTTTTTCTTGTGTTTTTTAGGTTTAGGCTTTACGGATTTTTAGAATTTATGGTTTATAGCTTAGGGTATTTTAGGGGTTCTAAATAGGTTATAGGGTTTATTTTAGGGTTTCTTAAGGTTTAGGGTTTTGGGTTTCTTAGATTTTTATGTTTAGGATTTAGACTTCTAGATTAGGGTTTAGGGTTTAGGGCTTAGGTTTTTTTTAGGTTTAGGGTTTTAGGTTAAGGGTTTTATTTATGGTTTTAGGGTTTAGGATTTTGGTTTTTTTAGGTTAAGGTTTTTTAAGATTTTATAGGTTTAGGGTTTAGCGTTTAGGGTGTTTTTTTGTGTTTTTTAGTGTTTACCATATACAATTTAGGGCTTTATAGGGTTAAGAGCTTAGAGTTTTTTTAGGTTTAGGGCTTTGTGGGTTTTTTTAGGGTTTTTAAGGGTTAAGTGTTTCATACTATTTTTTATGGTTTAGAGTTTAGGGCTTATTTTTTTTTTTTTGTGTTTTAGGTTCACGATTTACGTTTTTTAGGATTTAAGGTTTAGAGCTTAGGGTTTTTGAGGGGTTTTAAATGGTTTATTTTAGGGTTTATAGGATTTAAGGTTTCGTAAGGTTTAGGATTTATGGTTTCTTAGGGCTTTTGGTTTAGGATATAGGATTTTAGGTTAGTGTTGATGATTTTTTTAGGTTTAGGGTTTTAGGTTAAGGGTTTTATCTAGGTTTTAAGGGTTTAGTGCTTTGGGTTTTTTACGGTTTTATAGGTTAAGGGTTTAGAGCTTTGGTTTTTTTTTTTGTGTTTTTTAGGGTTTAGCATATTCAATTTACAGATTTATAGGGTTTAAAGATTAGAATTTTTTAGGTTTAGTGGTTTTTTGGGTTTTTTTAGAGTCTTTAAGGGTTAAGTGTTTCTTAGGGTTTTTTAGGGTTAAGACTTATGGTTTTTTTTTTTTGTGTTTTTTAGATTTAGGGTTTACGGATTTTTAAAATTTACGGTTTAGACCTTAGGGTTTTATAGGGTTTTCATATGGTTTTAGGGTTTATTTTAGGGTTCATAGTATTTATAGTTTCTTAAGTTTCAAGGTTTAGGGTTTCTTACGGTTTTAGGTTTAGCATTTAGGGTTTTAGGTTAGGGTTTAGGGTTCAGTGCTTAGGGGTTTTTAGGTTAAAGGTTTTATGTAGGTTTTTGGGGTTTAGGGCTTTGGGTTTTTTAGGTTAAGGTTTTTTAAGGTTTTATAGGTTTAGGGTTTAGACCTTAGGGTTATTTCTTTTTGTATTTTTTAGGGTTGTGCATATACGATTTAGGGATTTATTGGGTTTAGACCTTTGAGTTTATTAGGTTTTGGGGTTTTTGTGTTTTTAGGGGTTTTAAGGGTTAAGTGTTTCTTAGAGTTTAGGGTTTAGGGCTTTAGATTTTTTTGTGTTCTTTATCTTTAGTTTACCAATTTTTAGAATATAGGGTTCAAAGCTTAGGGTTTTGTAGGGGTTTTAAATGGTTGATAGGGTTTATTTTAGGGTTTCTTAAGGTTTAGAGTTTAGGGTTCTTACGGTCTTAGGTTTAGGATTAGGGTTTTAGGTTAGAGTTTAGGTTTTAATGCTTAGGGGTTTTTTAGGTTTAGGGGTTTACGTTAAAGGTTTTATCTAGGATTTTAGGGTTTAGGGATTTGGGTTTTTTCAGTTAAGATTTTTTAGGGGTTTATAGGTTTAGGGTTTAGGGTAAAGAGTTTTTTTGTGATTTTTAGGGTTTAGCATATATGATTTAAGGCTTTATAGGGTTTAGCGTTAAGAGTTTTTTAGGTTTAGGGGTTTTTTGGTTTTTAAGGTTTTTAAGGGTTAAGTGTTTCTTAGGGTTATTTAGGGTTCAGGGTTTAAAGATTAGGTTTTTTTCTGTGTTTTTTAGGTTAAGGGTTTACAATTTTTTAGAATTTAGACTTTAGAGCTTAGGGTTTTGTAGGGGTTTAAAATTATTTTAATGGTTTATTTTAGGGTTTTTGGGATTTAGGGTTTCTTAAGGTTTAGCATTTCTTAGGGTTTTCGGTTTAGGATTTAGAGTATTAGGTTAGGGTTTAGGGTTTCTTAGGGTTTTAGGTTTAGGATTTAGAGTATTAGGTAAGGACTTAGGGTTTTATGTTAGGGTTTAGGGTATTTTTAGGTTTAGGGTTTTAGGTTAAGAGTTTTATCTAGGTTTTTAGGGTTTAGGGCTTTGGGTTTTTTGGATAAAGGTTCTGTAGGATTTTATAGGTTTAGGGTTTTAGGTTAAGGGTTTTATCTAGGTTTTTAGGATTTAGGGCTTTGGGTTTTTTGGATAAAGGTTTTTTAGGATTTTATAGGTTTAGGGTTTAGGGCTTAGGTTTTTTCTGTGTTTATTAGGGTTTAGGGCTTAGGTTTTTTCTGTGTTTTTTAGGGTTTAGCATATTTGATTTAGGGCTTTATAGAGTTTTGAGCTTCGAGTTTTTTAGGTTTAGGTTTTACATATTTTTTATTATTTAGGATTTAGAGCTTAGGGCTTTGTAGGGATATTAAATGGTTTTTAGGGTTTATTGGATTTAGGGTTTCATAAGGTTAAGGGTTTTTAATTGTTTAAAGTTTAGGATGTAAGATTTTAGGTTAAGGTTTAGCGTTTAGGGCTTTGGGGTTTTTTAGGTTTAGTGTTTTAAGTTAGGGTTTAATGTTTAGGGATTAGGGGTTTTTTAGGTTTAGTGTTTTAAGTTAGGGTTTAGTGTTTAGGGTTTAGGGTGTAGAGTTTTTTAGGTTTAGAGTTTCAGGTTAATGGTTTTATCTAGATTTTTAATGTTTAGGGCTTTGTGTTTTTTAGGTTATGGTTTTTTAGGATTTTATACGTTTAGGGTTTAGGGCTTATGTTTTTTTTTTTGTGTTTTTTAGGGTTTAGCGTATACGATTTAGGGCTATATCGTGTTTTGAGATTAGAGTTTTTTAGGTTTAGGGGTTTTTGTATGTGTTAAGGTTTTTCAGGGATAAGTGTTTCTTAGAGTTTTTTAGGGTTTAGGGTTTATAGATTTTAGTATTTGGGGTTTAGAGCTTAGGGTTTTGTAGAGGTTTTTAATGGGTTTTAGGGTTTATAGATTTAGGGTTTAGGGTATCTTAGGGCTTTAGGATTAGGACTTAGGGTTTTAGGTTAGGGTTTGGGATTTTTTTAGGTTAAGGGGTTTATCTAAGTTTTTAGTGTTTAGGGTTTACGGCTTAGGTTTTTTTTTGTTTTTCATGGTTTAGCATATACTATTTAGGGTTTTATAGGGTTTAGAGCTTAGCTTTTTTAAGGTTTAGGAGTTTTTGGGTTTTTAGGGTTAAATGTTTCTTAGGGTTCTTTAGGGTTTAGGGTTTAGTGCTTAGGGTTTTCTTGTGTTTTTTAGGTTTACGCTTTACAAATTTTATGGATTTAGGGTTTAGAGATTAGGGTTTCATAGGGATTTTAAATGGGTTTTAGGGTTTATTATAGGGTTCATAGGATTTAGGGTTTTAGGTTTGGGTTTAGGGTTTAGGGCTAACGGGTTTTTTAGGTTTAGGATTTTAGGTTAAGGGTTTTATCTAGTTTTTTATGGTTTAGGGCTTTGGGTTTCTTAGGTTAAGGTTTTTTTAGGATTTTATATGTTTAGGGTTTAGTGCTTACATTTTTTTTGTGTGGTTTAGGGTTTAGTATATATGATTTAGGTGTTAATAGATTTTAGAGCTTAGTGTTTTTTAGGTTTAGGGTTTTTTTTATTTTTTGGGATTCTAAGGGTTAAGTTTAGGGTTTAGGGCTTATGGTTTTTTTTTGTAGGTTTAAGGTGTACGGATTTTTAGTATTTAGGGTTTAGAGCTAGGGTTTTGTAGGGGTTTTTAATGGTTTTGAAGGGTTTATTTTAGGATATATATGATTTAGGGTTTCTTAGTGTTTTAGGTTTAAGATTTTGGTTTTAGGTTAAGGTTTAGGACACTACAAGAAATATGTGAATTACATGGGGAATTTCCTTCAATTAGTATGAAAATTTGCAGGAAAATAAGTTTCCTACGAATTTTCATACTAATCCCCAGGAAAATCCCCATGTAATTCACATTGTTTTCGTAGTGGGATTTAGGGTTTAGGGCTTAGGGTGATTTTAGGTTTAGGGTTTTAGGTTAAGGGTTTTATCTAGGTTTTTAGGGTTTAGGGCTTTAGTTTTTCTAGATTCAGGTTTTTTTAGGTCTTTACAGATTTAGGGTTTAGGGCTTAGGGTTTTTGTGCTTTTCAGGGTTTAGCATATACGATTTAGGGCTTTAAAGGGTTTAGAGCTTAGAGTTTTTTTAGATTTAGGGTTTTTTAGTATTTTTAAGGGTTAAGTGTTTTTTAGGGTTTTCTAGGGCGTAGGGTTTGGGGCTTATGGTTTTTTGTGTTGTTTAGGTTTAAGGTTTATGGATTTTTAGGATTTAGGGTGTAGGGTTTAGGGTTTAGGGCTTAGAATTGATTTTAAATACTTTTTAGGTTTTATATTAAGGTTTATAGGATTTAGGGTGTCTTAAGGTTTAAGGTTTAAGGTTTCTTACAGTTTTAGGTTTAGGGGCTTTGGGTTTTTAAGATTAAGGTTTTTTAGGGTTTTATATGTTTAGGGTTTACGGCTTAGTTTTTTTTAGGGTTTAGCATATACGATTTAGGGCTTTATAGGGTTTAGAGCTTAGAGTTTTTTAGGTTCAAAGGTTTTTGTTTTTTTAGGGTTTTTAAGGATTAAGTGCTTCTTAGGGTTTACGGCTTATGTTTTTATTTTTTTGAGTTTTTTAGGTTTAGGGATTATAGATTTTCAAGATTTGGGGTTTATAGCTTAGGTTTTTGTAGGTGTTTTAAATGGTTTTTAAGGTTTATTTTAGGGTTTATAGGATTTAGGGTTTCGTAAGGTTTAGGGTTTTCTTAGGGTTTTTGGTTTAGGATTCAGGGTTTTAGTTTAGGGTTTAGGGTTTACGCCTTAGGATTATTTTAGGTTAAGTTTTATCTAGGGTTTTAGGGTTTTTAGGGTTTTTAGGGTTTTATAGGTTTATGGTTTAGGGCTTAGGGTTTTTTTTTTGTGTTTTTTAGGTTTTGGGTTTACATATTTTTTGGATTTAGGGTTTAGAGATTTGGGTTTTGTAGTGGTTTTAAATGGTTTTTAGGGTGTATAGGAATTAGGGTTTCTTAAGGTTTAGGATTTACGATTTCTTACGATTTTAGGTATAGGATTTAGAGTTTTAGATTCAAGTTTAGGCTTTAGGGTTAAGGGTTTTTGTAGGTTTAGGGTTTTAGGGTATGGGTTTTATCTAGGTTTTTAGGGTTTAGGGCTTTAGGTTTTTTAGGATTTTAAAGGTTTAGGGTTTAAGGCTGAGGATTTTTTTGTGTGTTTTTATGGTTTAGCATATACAATTTAGGACTTTATAGGGTTTATAGCTTAGAGTTTTTCAGGTTTAGGGTTTTTGTGTCTTTTAAGGGTTTTTAAGGGTTAAGTGTTTTTAGGATTTTTTAGAATTTAGGGTTTTCAGATTTTAGGATTTAGGGTTTAGAGCTTGGGTTTTTTAGGGGTTTTAAATGATTTTAGGATTTATAGGACTTAGGGTTTATTAAGGTTTACAATTTAGGGTTTCTCAGGGTATTATGTTTAGGATTTAGGGTGTTAGGTAATTGTTTGGAGGTTTTTTTAGGTTTAGGATTTTTGGTTAAGGATTTTATCTAGGTTTTTAGGGTTTAGAGCTTTGCGTTTTTTTTTGTGTTTTTAGGTTTAGGAGTTACGGATTTTAAGGATTTAGGTTTTACATTTTAAGGGTTAAGTTTAGGGTTTTTTAGGGTTTAGGGCTTAGGTTTTTTTTTGTAGGTTTGAGGTGTTCGGATTTTTAGAATTTAGGGTTTAGAGCTAGGGTTTTGTAGGGGTTTTAAATGGGTTTTTTGGTTTATTTTAGGATTTATATGATTTAGGGTTTCTTAAGGTTTAGGGTTTCTTAGGGTTTTAGGTTTAGGTTAGGGTTTAAGATTTAGGGTTTAGGGCTTAGGGTGTTTTTAGGTTTAGGGTTTTAGGTTAAGAGTTTTATCTAGATTTTTAGGATTTAGGGCTTTGGTTTTTCTAGGTTAAGGTTTTTTAGGATTTTACAAGTTTAGGGTTTAGGGCTTAGGATTTTTGTGCTTTTCAGGGTTTAGCATATACGATTTATGGCTTTAAAGGGTTTAGAGCTTAGAGTTTTTTTACATTTAGGGGTTTTGGGGTTTTTTAGTATTTTTAAGGGTTAAGTATTTCTTAGGGTTTTCTAGGGTGTAGGGTTTGGGGCTTAGGATGTTTAGTGTTTTTTAGGTTTAGGGTTTATGGATTTTTAGGATTTAGGATGTAGGGTTTAGTGTTTAGGGCTTAGGATTGATTTAAAACACTTTTTAGGGTTTATATTTGGGTTTATAGAATTTAGGGTATATAGAGGTTTAAGGTTTAGGGTTTCTTAGGGTTTTAGGTTTATGGGCTTTGGGTTTGTAAGGTTAAGGTTATTTAGGGTTTTATAGGTTTAGGATTTAGGGCTTAGTTTTTTTTTAGGGTTTATCATATAAAATTTAGGGCTTTATAGGGTTTAGAGCTTAGAGTTTTTTAGGTTCAAGGATTTTTTATTTTTCTAGGGTTTTTAAGGATGAAGTGTTTCTTAGGGTTTACGGCTTATGTTTTTTTTTTTGTGTTTTTTAGGTTTAGGGATTATAGATTTTCAAGATTTGGGGTTTAGAGCTTAGGTTTTTGTAGGTGTTTTAAATCGTTTTTAAGGTTTATTTTAGGGTTTCTTAAGGTTTAGGGTTTCTTAGGGTTTTAGGTTTAGGATTTAGGGTTTTAGTCTAGGATTTAGGGTTTACGGCTTAGGGTTTTTTTAGGTTAAGTTTTATCTAGAGTTTTAGGGTTTAGGGTTTTGGGTTTTTTAGGGTTTTATAGGTTTATAGTTTAGGGCTTAGTTTTTTTTTTTTTTTTTTTT
>JAJOOS010010494.1:0-44537 GCA_029582725.1 Solanum chiquidenum
TTTCTTTTCAACATATTCTATTTCTAATAATATTTTTTAAATTAGCAAATGTTTGTCTTACTTCAATTCAAGAAAAAATTAAAAATGAAAATATTTCTGATTTTATTATAATTATATTTTATCGTTATACAAATATAAATTAATGATGGATATACTATGATCTTATATATATGACATATATTATATGTCGAAAGGGTTCATGAAGTTATTTTATTTTAATTGATAAGATGAGATTAACAAGAAAAAAAATATTTCCTACATTTTTATTTTTTAAAGTGATTTTAAAAGAAAGAAAACAAGAACATGGTTCTTATATAATAATTTAATTAAGAAGAAAATGTGTTTAAAAAAAATAAAATATACTTATTCGGAAAAGGATATTTTTGACCCATTTAGTAACTATAGGGGCATTTCTGGACCAAAATATTGCCTGCAAGGGCATTTTCGAACCAAAGTATTGACGACATGAGCCAAACTATAAACGGAGGGCATTTTTGTTCCTTTCACATAGTTTAAGGGCATTTTTGACCCTTTTCCCAAAAAAAAATGATTAACATTTTACTATGTATTTTTTCATCATATTTATATGCAAAAATTGAAATTTATATTTTTGAAATTTATAGTACTTTTTTATATAGTATTTGAATAGCTAAATTTTTTATTTAAAATATTGAATTAATGTAATCTAATTTAACTTTGAAAATTAGTCAAATTGACTTTCGAAAAATGCAACATAACAAATAAAAGTGACGGAGGAAGTATAAAATCAAATAATTAGATACATGTGTCATACGTGGTAATTCGTGTGAGCCACCAGGTAAGATATGTGCTTAATCAACTTTATACCAAGTGTTTGTCTTCGCACTCTCGAAATTAAAGGATATTTTTGAGTTATTTAGGTTGTTAAAGGGTAAGAGTGGGCATGGTATGATATATACCAAATTACCATAGCATATCAAAATTTCTGATACCGTGATTTCAGTATTATGATATTTTGTATGCTATATACATTTTAAATTTTATTTGATATTCAATACGGTATTCGATTGAAATATTGAATACCTTATCGAAGTATATAGTTACATAAATAACATATATATTATTAAAATATTAATAACAAATATGCAACCTAGTATTAATATAAACTACATGTTTAGAAGTTAAAACTTTGACTACTCTATTATGACTTAAATGTATGTAAATGTAATTGATTAACAAAATGAGTTGTTTGTACTTACTTTTGAATATATTTTTCGACAAATATAATGTGATTGTATGAAACAATTGAGACCCTTTTTGAATTGTCAAAATCATAACACTCTATTATATGAGTATATACTAGTCGAAGTTAAAGGAATTGTGATTATCAATTTATCATACCGCAACATACCAAACTTCAAAATACTGAACCATGCGAATTAAATCGGTCCTTTTCCCACATTGTAAAGAAGAGAAGATGATATTTAGTGAGAATATAATTATGATATAACTTAAAATTATGATAATACACACTACTTGTACGATATTATAAAGGGGATAAAATATGCTTGACATAACACAAATACTGCCAAGATAAATTCACATTGTAGTTACTTAAGTCTTGGAAGTTCAAAATTTTTGAGATATCAAAAGTCGCTCTTTAATTCTTAAACTCGATATCAATCAAGTATGATAAGCGTATTTCTCTTTAATAAGAAATTCTAGTTTTCAAAATTTTGCTACAGCCATATGACTTCTTGGAACTCTCTCTCATATTTCCTTTTTCCTCAAGAAATTCAACCAAAATCCCATTCCTCCAAGATAACCCCACCTCATGTGGAGGCGAAGTTACATTTACATATGTGGGGATTCACTCGAACCTCCTTCGATGAAAAATTGGGCTTTCTACAATCAACAAATTTCATAAATAGTAGTATAAGTTTACTTTGTTTGTACACTCATTACAACAATGATACGGTGCCTCAAAACAGACAGATTCTCAATGAGACAGTGACTCCTCTTTGCAGCATTTTGCTGAACTTTACTACAATACCTTTACCACTAATAAAAAAGAAAAAGGATGACCAGGTGCACGAAACATCTCACATTCACGCATGGTCCGAGGAAGGGCCAGAAACCAAGGGGCCTAATGTAGGCTGCCTACACTGACGCAAGCATCAATGGGTGTTTCCACGGCACGAATCCATACGGAGACGACTTAATTGTTTGCTCCAATGCTCCCCTTATAACTTAAGTAATAGGATAGTCAAGAAAAACCAACTCCTGAAGCCACCCCATTTGGCCAAGAGAAAACAGTCGTATAGGAAACAAGACAAGATGGCAAACAATTGAAGCAACATAGCTGCAAAGCAGACTATATTCAAGGGTGGGGCAAGTGTTGACACCATGTATACTAATGGCATTGGTTGACATTCAAGTTGTGACTCTGTATTACTTACAGACTAGAGAGGTATAGTAACAGAACCTCCTAGTTACAAAGAAGAAAGTGAAGCAGTATTGACCATGGGAGGTGTTGGTGAAGAGGTGGCATTATCTGTCCAGTTTGTTTCGCCCCAGTGCCATAACATGCTTTCCCAGAAGCAAAATTCTTCAAAACAAGTCTCCAAACGTGGGTCCTTTATTTTTATCTTCCAATGACCATCTGAAAAGTTAGCTTTCTCAGCTTCTCTTCGATCCCACTCTAGTGCAGCCTTCTGTTTAGACCTAAGCAAACAATATTTATGTAAGTTATCTGGCATGGCATCATGGACCTTCCACCACGTCCTGTGTGCCACATCACTTGCAAACTCCTGCAACTTACCCACATTCCAATTGCAATCGTAGTCCCTGAAGCATAACCAAGGTTTCAGGCCTAAGTAGTGCAGAACATAGAGAACTGGAGGATCAGCACCAAAAAGACGTGTTTTCATTTGCTTCTTCTCCTCCTCATCACCTTCCCAATAATGTTTCAAAAAGTTCATGTGTTTTGGGATCCTATGCCACCAGGTGAAGATTTCGTTCAGATATCCCTGATCCCCACCATTGTATGATTCAATCTCATTGATATGATCCATCAACAGCTGAAATGTGCAATTTGATGGTTCAACGACCATCACGCCTGAATTAAAAAGGGTTGCATTATTTCCTATTGCGGTTATTTCAGGCATCTCAAAGAGAAAATCAATATTTCTCAGTATTAACAAATCCGCATCAATGAAGATGATTTTGTCATAATCTGTCAGCTGCCAGAGACGAAATTTGCTATAGTTCCACTCATTGTAGGCATCCTGTTCAGCTTTAGGATTCCTTATTCTCTTTATCGTGTGGATCTTCCATCCGGCAGCCTCTAAACCACCCCTGTGGTAGTCACTGATAGTCTCATCAACAAGTATCACAAGATCTCGGGTTGAACCTGCCAAGCGAATACTCTGTGCTGCAGCTATGGCTCCACATACATAAAAATTTGCTGAGTGGAGAATAGTTGCATAGGCTTCTCTTCTTACATTTCCAGAGTGCCAATTTGCTGCAGAAACTTAAGATGTTAGATTCTGATTATCCTTTCTCGAGAAATTAAATTGAACTTGGAGGTTAATCCTCTCATTATTTTCATTTTAGGTGGAATAATAAAATGGTGCTCAACTGCCAATTCCACTCCCACACTACCTCAAATTGCCAGGAAAATGAAAGAAAACAGGAAGATGGATAGAAGCCGAGACAAACAGCTGTATGCTATGTTTTCAGAAAAGAAGGAAAATAACTTTAGTCTAAAGTTTTTGAAATATGAAGGAACAATGTCACCTACCTCAACTTGACCCTGCAATGAGCAAGGGTCAATTAAAGGATGGTCAGATTGGTAGTTTTTACTTAAATAAAAAACAGTATCAGAGTTATAGTGTTCTGACATAAAAGTAGCATCAGGAACCAACCTTTAGCCTTGAGAGGAACAGCAAGTTCACATGACCCAACAGGGAGGTGGAGCTTCTCTCTTAAAGTGTTCAGATTAGGTTCATATAGCCATGCATTGCCTTCACGTACAACTAACTCTTTACAGGTGAACAGATTGGGGGTTGGGAAATGCTCAGTAACCAGAAGCACATGTATTGGATGATACCCTTTATTACTCGCAGTCAGCCTTGCTGCTGCCAGCTGCAAGTGAAAACGAGCTACATCTCTATACCAGTCCTTAGACTTCTTGCATGGAAGCTTTACAACTATGAGATCAATCCTTGGTTTACCCGGAAACTGAATTTTGGGCAGAGAAGGACAAGTGGGGACCTCAAATTCTTCTTCTTCATCTATCCATTCAGGATATATTGCTTCCCATGTTATATTATTCGGGACGTGATCCAGGTTCAAGATTACATGCTCAGCGTCCGGTAGTAACTCCTTCAACTGATCAATTTCACTGTCATTGAAGTTTAATATCCCTACGCCCTGATACTCATGCCTATCGGGCAGTTTCTCAATAACTTGGGAAATTTGGTCCCAGTCAATATCTAAAAGTGATGTATAACGTTGATCAGCTGAAGAATGACCACTTAACTCTCTGTGCATCAAAGCAGCCCTAGAATCAGGATTTTCACCATTGAAGCAAAAAAAATTAAATTAGAATATCAGAAACTAATATGTCCAACTGATAATTAATCATGGCTAAATTAGTTCTTACACAGTATCAATAAATAATTATCTGAAGGTCCCAGAAGGCACCCAAGATAAGAATGTTTGAGAAAGTTCATTTGATGGTATTATCTTTTAACATAACGAAATACTAACAAAGGCAAAACATCCTATACTTACCGAGAGCCTGAACTAGATATGTATTCCGTGTTATAAATTGCTGGAGAATGCCAGAGTGACCAGATTGCAACCAGAGCAATAACACCCAATATAAGCTTTACAGTTGGGAACTTGCAGGTAAAATTCCTGTTTTTGGTGGGACTATGAAGACCTCTCTCCCCAGCTCTGAAAACTTTACTTCTCAAGAACCTTCTTTTGCTTGTTTCCTCGCTGAAAACAAAGAACAGAGGTTAGCATAAAAAAGCAGGAACCATTATCTTAAACGTGACGAAAGAACTATCATGTTGGATGATTTCTGAATTTTTTTATCCTTTAAGGATGACAAACTCACAACTTCTGCTCCTATTTTCAGGAGAAGAGTAAAAACAAAAATGGGCATCGTACTAATTTCGCAGAGGTAAAGAAAAGGGCACGGGGAATGTAAACCTGACAATTAAAAGGTTGCTATTTCTAACCTGACATGGGTAAAGATAGAGAGGAAAGAAACCACTATTTTTATCAAGAAAACTTAACAATGTAACTGAGAGGAAGAAACCACTTGCTGCAGGATTCAAAGATCTCCCACTATTCGAAATAAAAAGGTTTATGAAGGTTAAGTGTGGCAAATGTCCTTTCTCTACTCATAGAACTTTATGCCAGAATGGAAGGGAAAAAAAAAACTTATTACAAGGGATACCCTTCCATTACATCCTCTTCCTCTTAATCTAAACACATACCATTATTGACTGGAAGTCATCTAATGTGAGGTAAAACTCATTAGGAATAGGATTTCGGTACTAGGAAACAAAAGAAAGTAGTTGAAAAAGCACATCATGCAAACACTTCTAGATTGTTACATCTTATATTTTCACCTTGAATACAAGCTCTCAACAAGGCTGCTAACTTCAATAATTTTTCTCAGATGAGCAGGTATTCATCACCCAAATTTTCCATAAAGTCAGCAAGCACACAGAAAATGATAAAACAGAAAGTACTAGCAGTCAGACAACTAAATAGAGACTATGCATGGAAGAAAATAACTCAATCAGCTGACAATGTCATGCAGAAAAGCAAAACAAAAGCAGTTGCATAACTACCTCACATCACATGCTGCTGTCAAAACAATTAAGAGGTGTGATCTATTATGACTAGATTCTCATCAGACACAAATTATGTGCAGCAGAGATAATAAAAACAGTGTTATATAGAAGTAAGCTCTTCAAGATATCTCAATTTTCAACAAACTCATTTTGTCTCTTCATTTCACATTTAGGAGATAGAATTTCTACAACTAAACTTCGACAACATTCAGTGCTTCAAGATCTACCAATTGCACAAGAATTAACTGCACATACCAATATCATCCCAAAAAGAAGTGCCCCAAACTCTGATCTGGGTGACAGTTGGATGCAAAATTCTATCAAACAAAAAATCCATAAACTAGCACAACCAAACCCAACCCGCCCTCTTCATTTTTCCCCAAATTATGCTCAGAAGTAAATGAAAGTAAGCAAAAAAAAAAAAAAACTTGATTCCACTGAAACTTCAGTACTCAACTCCATTCCCCAAAATCTGAAACCAAAAATCAATCTTGACCCACATGCTCAAACAGCAAAACAAGCACACCCAGATAAGTAAACACAGACAAGAAGTAAGCAAATCAGTACAGTAACTTCAATCAAGATCAATGGAAATTCAACAAGTAGAGACCATAGCTAGATACTTACGTGGATACAGTAAGCCTCTGTCTAGGTTCAATAGGACTAGGTGGTCCCCCAGCTAAACTTCCTCTCATTCTGGGCTTTCCTTTTCAAGTTTTCCAGCTTAAGGAAGACAACATCTGAGTTGGAAAACTGAAAATCAAGTTCCCATTTCAAAGAATCAAGAAAACATAATCTAAAAATCAGTTCTTGATTCAGCTGATTCTCTGGGGGTAGATGGGAAGTCGTGAGAAAATGCCAACGAATCAAGATTTGATTTAAGTCAGTGAAACAGATCAAAAACAAATAGTTAAGTAGCAAAAAATACTAAAAAATTGATATGCATTTGAGTCGGCTAAAGGTCAAGAAACAACACTTGAAGGTCCACCAGATCAGGTATTATTTTTTTTTACCAATTCTTGTATGGTTAAAAATATAATTTAATTCTTTTCAAAATTATAAAATCCTAATAAAAAGAAGAAGAAAAAAAGACATTGTGTCAACGTGATTTTCTTTGTATTTGGTCCATTTGTTGAACAAGACAAAAGATATTTGTGAAAGATCATGAGCTTCCTATAATAGGTGATATATTACTATGTCTGATTGATGATCATAGCAAATTATTGTAGGTTGGTAAGCATTAATTGTGGAACATTAATTTACTCTGTCGAATTTAATATTAACTACTCCCTCCGTCCTTAATTACTTGTTCACTTTTAAATTAACATATTTATTAAAAAAATTATAATTGACATAACGAATTTACCATTTTACTCATATTAATTATGAAGTAGATGAATTGAAAACTTAACACTTTCAAGAAGTTCTACCATTTTCAAAGTAATTAATTGAAGGTATAATAGATAAAAAAAAATTATCCTTTCTTGATTTGTCAAAATGGACAAGTAATTAGGAACGGAGAGAGTAATAACATGTCAAACTAAACAAGTAAACTAAAAGACCAATGCTAACATTAACTACAGATCTAGAATAGAGGTACAACTTTTTTTAAAAAATGGTATACAATTGGAAAATGGTTTTAAAAAAAATAGTACCTCTAAGTTCTTATTATACAGAATATTTTAGTTCTAAATCAAGGTTAGAGTGATTAGGAATATTTTATAATATGATGGAATGAAGATCTGATTGATGATAGTGAAATGAGATTCGGACCATTTTCATAGTTTTGTATGAAGGATCAACTCTCAGACTAATTTTATTTGTCATGGTAATGGATGAATTGACACAATATATTTAAAAGGATATATCATGATGTATGTTATTCATAAATATATATATAGTATTGATTAATGAGACATACAACAAAGTTAATGATAAATTGAAAATATGAAGACAAATTCTATAGTAGAAAGACTTTGAGTTCAACAGATTAAATTAAAGTATATTGAGTGCAAGTTTGGTGTCACATCACATGAAACGAAGTGATAAGTGATACACAGGTCATTCACAAGAGAAAAAACTTTTAAGTATCTTCGGTATATATCCAAGGTAATGGTGACATCAACGAGGATGTTTTGATAATCCAAGTATCTTCTTAAATTGACTCTGTTGCACGGGATGAAGTTGCTCAGTGAAGAAATTCACACGTTCAGAAGATAAAGATAGTAGAAATAAATATACTTTGATAAATGGGCGGACATACTAGAAGAGATAACACTACTAAAAGAATACATAAAATTGATCTCACGAAGTCAGTTTTGGCAAAAATTGATCAAAAATCAACTTCAAATTGAAGGTCAAAAAGTATTGATCGAAAAATTCTGCCCTCCTGAGATTTTTTTTAAAAAAATTACAAAATAATCAAATGCATCATTTGGGTTCAACCCTCAATATTTTATGTGGTAGCTTGGTAGGATACATTTCTATGACTAGACAATTAATGCTTATTGATTAAAGATTATGTTGGTTTTCATTTATACTTTTTAAATTTATATTATCGTGAACATTAATCAATCTCGGAGGGAATTTTTTTAAAAAAATTCACATGTTCAGAAGATAAAAATAGTAGAAATAAATATACTTTGATAAATGGACGGACATACTAGAAGAGATAACACTACTAAAAGAATGCATAAAATTAACCTCACGAGATCAGTTTTGGCAAAAATTGATCAAAAATCAACTTCAAATTGAAGGTCAAAAAGTGTTGATCGAAAAATTCTGACCTGCTGAGATTTTTTTAAATTTTTTTACAAAATAATCAAATGCATCATTTGGGTTCAACCCTCAATATTTTATGTGGTAGCTTGGTAGGATACATTTCTATGACTAAACAATTAATGCTTATTGATTAAAGATTATGTTGTTTTTCATTTATACTTTTTAAATTTATATTATCGTGAAAATGAATCAATCTCGGAGGGATTTTTTTCTAATTTTTTTTTTTTAAAAATAAAATAAAAATCGACCTCCCAATTATGTTTTATCTTATGCTTTGATTTCATTACTAAGTAATCTTATTTCTTTTATTTTGATTATCCTCAATATTTGTATTGTTGTACTCTTTGTTCTACAACATTTTTATCATAGTATTTTTTTGCGTTTCTTTTAAAGTATTTTCTTGAATCGATATTAAAAATTGTCTTTTTATCTCATAAATATAAAAATAAACTATGTGCACAATCCAACATTTCTATACTTAAATATAAATAATGAACATGTCGTTATGATAATTATAAGTATGTTAGACCTTATAATGTATGTTGGACCTTTCATATACACCCTTTAGCAAATTGTATCTTATTTATTCTATCACTAGGTATTAGGTGAAGATAATTACATTCTAATAGCCAAGTTTAATTTTAGTGTGTTAATTTGCTAGCAGAGACATAATCCATTTTAGAAAAATATTCAAATATAATATGATAGAGTTATTAGGATCGTCTCTATTTGGCATCAAGATGAATCCTTGAAGATATATTACAAATAATTCTAACAAAATGTGCCCAAATTAATATATTCTTTCCTTAATTGGTTTGTCAGGTACAAACAAAAAATTACTAGACACTAGTATAATTCCAAATGTTGAAATGATAATTTTGAAGAATAGATTTTACTGTAACATTTTATTTTTGAGTCTAAGTTATATATAATATTGTCATTATAAAGTATTTATATTATTAAGTAATTTAAAGAATATGGTACGAGATATCTCTTAGTAGCGGAAGTTTTACATTCGAGTGAAGGATTAGACCAATTTCATTTATATATCTTGATCTCCAAATATATTTATTGAATAAATTGATTCATTGTTGTATTTTTTATTTTTTCGTTAATTTATTTCTACTCAAAATCACTGACTAACATAGAAACCTTAAAAAAGAGAAGCTAATAGTATGACAATAACGAACTATTCCATTCTCATTATTCGTTGAACTTTCCTTGAACAATTCTCTTTTTGTCATATTATTATCGATGTAATCATAAAAAAATAATTTTTCCAATGATATAGAGACATGCTTCCTCAAAATATTTTCAATTCCCTTAACTTTCTTTGAGAAAACTCAATTGACATATTTAATTTGAAGAAAATAACAAACAGAAAATACACTAACAAATCATTGAGAACATATATAAAACCAAACTGTCTCTAGGTTTTAAATTTTAATTAAGGTCTAATTTTGAATTAATCAATCAATGATCCTAAAATTCTTTTTGTATATATATAGACTCCACGTTGTTTCAATTGATTCATTACTTACATGTCCTTGTTTCTTAGAAAGTTTGGTTTGATCAGCCACCTAAATCATGGACTTGTTAGGCAGGGTCCATTCTATTTTGGGTGCTAATCAAATTTGTTTTTTTTTTTGTTTTCATAGAAAACGATATATCTTGCCGTTATATCAAATTGAATATAAAAAAATGACCTTTTCAAATTTTACACGTAAAATTAAAACTTTCTTATGTATTAAAATAAAGTCTCTTATAAAAAAAAATAGTTAAAAAAAGAATTATAAAGCGCCAAAAGATTATTTCTCTCAGTTGTTTGGTTAATAATATACACAGGGCTACATTAATCATGACTTTTATAGTCACATAAATGTATGATGACATTTAGAATCACAATTATCAAAAGTCTTATAACTACATATAATATGGTATGTTTGAAACACAAATTTTAAAAATTCTATGAAATATTTTAAAATTTTGAATGCAAAGTCTATGAACTCGAATCTCCTCCAATTTAAATTTTGTATTGTTGAATTCTATTATTGAAACTATTGTATTTCATATTCATTGACAATTCTTGATTGATAGTTCTTGATTATCCTATCATATGGACCTTTCTTAGCTAAAGTTATTTGAAAATTTTGTCATAGTATTTCATATGCATTATTTTAGTAAAGTATATCACAATTTGTCAAGAAAGTACCCTTTTTAGCTTCAAGTGCACTATTTCAAGAAAGAGTCCAAGAAAGTATATTTAGCTTCAAGTGCGTTATTTCAAGAAAAAATTTTAAAAAAATTATTAAGCTTCAAGTGCATTATTTTCGAAAGAAAGAAAAGTCATATTTAAAGAAAGCATAGTCAATTTTAAAGAAAGCATGTTCAGCTCTATAAAAAGCATATTTAAATTTTGAAAAAATATAGTTAGATTTTCATTAAAACATAGTGGGTTTGTTCTAAAGAACTATCTGAAGCAAAGAAAGAGATTTTTCATTTTTCTTCTAAAGTGGGACATCTTTAAGACTATTAAGCATCAATGCATGTTTTGAGAATGACATTGAGCATTAAGTTAGATAATGATTAAAATAATTCAAATCTCACAATTACATCGGCTTGCCAATGTATGATAGAATTGCATTGTTGATTCGGCAAACTCCTTAGAAAACCCCTAATAGGGTTCAATGATTGAATCTATTAATTAGTTAAGTTCATTCTTTACCTATCAAGGTATATGACGACTCTACAACGTGGACAAGCTGTTGTATTATCATGAGCCTAATGTAATGGTTATTAGTTTGAAAAACTCACTAAGAGAAGTAAAGTTTTATTATTTCAATTTTCTATTGGTGCATATTTTCAGTTGTAAAGTTCTATTATTAAAGTACACACACATGCTTTACTATTCAATTGACTTTGTATCAGTCTACCTTCAAAATTATTCATTCAACTTAGTATTTTCCTTCTTTAGCCTATTGTTTCATTCAACAATTTTACATATCGTACATTTCAATGTATTGACGTCGTTATTTGTCACTGCATTGTTTTATGATGCAGACTCAAATATTCAAATTTGAAAGCATTTGTATTACTATGATCTAAATTACATTTTGCTCGGGTGAGACCTCTATGTATTGACATCATTTTGTTTTAGGAGTACTCTAGTTTATTAAGAGTATAACACTTATTATCTGTTATTAGTATAATATTTAATATTATTTTGTCTCAGTGACCTATCTTAGTACAGTAGAACCTCATAAAACGCGTCACGTGTCAATCTAATTATAATTTTTAGCATTGTTTTACATACATGTAAATATTATTAAGATTTTTAGATAAAATTATTGAGCTTGTTTTTAAAATTTATTGTATGCTCATTTTTTAAAAAAAGCTTATGTGCCTTCAATATAGTAGTAAGTCAGACCAATGATTCGTCTGTGACATACACTGATTCCGAGTGTCAGCCACGTCCAGAATATATGCTCGGGATGTGATATCTACCTATTGGATAACTTATCACGAAATTTTTTATCACGATATTATAGTGTTATTTTTACCACATTAAGAATACTAAAATAACTAATTTTAAAATAATTATTAAACTCGAGATAATTCATTACTGAACTAGACGAGGCCTAAGTACATATTGTGAGACAAAGAGTACATAATTTTTTTTCAAATTTCTACTAGGAAAAAGGATAAATATACCCTTGAATTATCGTAAATGATATGCAAATACCCTCTGTCATACTTTTGGGACATTGATGCCCCTGCCGTCCAAAACTAGAGCATATATGCCCTTCACTCTAACAAAAGACTAAATAGGAACACGCGGCACAACCTTATCAGTCGATCCGATATTTAGTAAATGTCGAATCGGTGGATAAAATTATAATGACATGTGTATGTACGTTAGTATAAATGGTACATATGCTTTAATTTTTGAACGACAGAGGCACCAATGCCCCAAAAATATGACGGAGGATATCTGTATACCATCTATGATAGTTCTGATATATATTTGTCATTTTTCCCTTTCTACTATCATGAAATGGAGGAAGTGTAGTATTATATGTTTTGGTCCGGAAAATGGGTATGAAATGTGGTAATTTCCATAATCATGAACCCTAGGTCCCTAACACACAGCGCGTTGGAGACGTACACGATCTCACGTTTTAAAAAATAGGGAAAGGGGCCACCAGCTAAGCCATTATGGCCATCATTGATTTATTTCAATCCCAAACCACCCCCCTTAAATTCAATTCTTCCTTATTTCCATAAAACAAATACAGGAAGTAGTACTATTTATTCTTACCTTCTTCTCGGGGCCTCCCGATCTACTGTTTCTTTGCTTCCGGAAGTTGCATAACGCCTCCTCCTTTCATCATTTCACTTCGTTTTTTGAATTCCAAAATTTCTACAAGCCTCTCTCTCATCGCCAATCGATCTGCTTCGGAACATTCAGCAATCGATCGGCTCTAATCCAGGTATAAACTCATACGTTGAATTTGGTTATTGATCGTTCGCCTGATAATTTCTGTTGATTTTCGCTTGGAAATTATATATTTAATCTTTTGACTTGAATTATTCATATGTATTTTGTTTTCCTGATTCATTTATTGTTCATCAAATTTGTTTGATGATTTTGGAATACGGAACTGCTAGTTGATCTTTGGAGTAGTTACATAGTATTGTTGGAACTAAAGTGATAGTCTCATTATTGCTTCTGAAGTTGTTGAATTGGGTTTGGGATAGTGTTGTTTTGGAAATTTAGGCATTATATTGAGTCTTGAACTGTACGAAGAAGCGTAATTTTGAGGTATATTACTGTATGCAATGTTGTACTCCCTCTATTCCTCATTATTCAAAATAATTGAATTGTTCAAGGTTCAAGATGTATGTTTGAATTTTTTTTCATAGTTGCCCTTTTCATTTATTGCAGTTTTATATTTTCTAGGAGATAAATTACCTACTTACAAAGATATTTATGATTTCATAAAGGGCAATAGTAGAAACTATGATTTAAATTATGTGCTTGAATGTTTTTCTGAATATGTATGCATTGCCTCACAAATTTAGTTAATATAGAATAAAGGGAGTACCAAATAATAGAAGTCATTTTATGGCCGCTGAAAAAGTTTCAAATGAAGGAAGAGAGAGCAAAGGTGTTATGGGATGATGCTTAAAAATGCATTCTTTTATCTGTGAAGTCAAGTAGAAAGTGTATATTTAAGATAAATGCATAATTTGAATTTTACTGATGGTGTTTAACGTGAATAGTATGGCTGTTAAATGGGCATTGTATTTGTATCATTAACTTCGATGCTTCTACAGGGCTATTGTTTTTTACTCTCATTTGTTGCCTTTCTCCTTCACTCATTTGAATATATATGCGCTTTAACTTGTAGGAAATGGCTGCTGAGCCTACAAAAGAACATGTTAATGTTGCTGACACTGAACCTGTGGCATCATCTACTGATAATGAAGAAAAGACAAAAAAGAAGAAAAAGAAGGGAGTTTTTTCTATGATATGGAATAGTTTATTTAGGTCCAAAAAGGATGATTTTGAGAAGAGATTGCAGCATATTTCCAAGGAGGAGGCTACTGTTATTGCCAGAATCAATAAGCGATCCCAAAATTGGAGAAGGATGACAAGGCATCTCATTGTACTTTCTGTACTTTTTGAGGTAATGTACTGATTTCTAGTGTATGTTGTGTTGTAGAAAATTAGAGCACAAATCTTTTATCCTTAAACAGATTTATCTTTTCTAAGCTTTTGAATTGGTTGTTTTTATCTGTATGTTCATGGTCATCTTTGCTTTCGACATATTAGGTTTGTTTTGAATGCACTTCACCAAATAGTGAAGTGATTGAGTGGAGAGCCATGACAATTCTAAGTGGCAGTTTGTGTGTGTTGAAAACTACAACATTTTTCTTCTAGTATTATTGCCAGAACATGGTCACACTTCTTTTGTCTACTCCTTCTGCCTTATTACTTACCTTCTCAAATAGAAAAAATGTTTATTCCTACTAGCCTAGTATGTTATTAATCTCTTTATGTTTTTTCTGCCTTCTGCCTTATGATGTTGCTGGATACTTAATGGCAGTCGTGAAGAAATAGAATACATTCTAACTTCTAAATGCGCAAATCTAGTTGATGGTCTTTCCTGAATCTATTTAATTTTTTCCTAATTATATTGAGCATAGGTGAAAAACAATTTAGTTATCTGATGAGCTATTTGATTATCATGTATAACACGATTGTACAGTAACTACATCTGATAAAACATGAGAAAGATGCCAATCCAGTCCATTTGAGTGTTTTTCAACTTTTTTTAACTATTTGATGTGAAACTGAAAGCTGTAAATGGTTACTGGATTTTACTATGCTTTTTTGAGCCAGAAATTTCTTTTATGTAGTTAAAGCACACTGTGAAGATAGGGCAGATCTAGTTGAAAGCACCCTTCTCCTCCAACCTTGAGGGAGATTTCAGTCAAAGGAGAAAAAAGTGGGGAAGGGTCATTTTTTACTTCGGGGGAAGGAGGGGTTGTGGGGGTGGTGAAGAACTATAGATCTAGGTTTCTGTATAAATTGGAACGAGTATAAGCAAACATTTTTTTAGTTGAACGGGATAATTTCCTTTTGAATAGCATTAGATGAATCTGACATGATCAGTGTTATCAAAGGCGAAAAGCGCAAAAAAGCTCTAAGGTCCGTGGGGCTTTAAGCGCAAATAAAGCATGGGCTTTAATGAAAAAGGCGCAAAGGGAGAAAAAAATACAAATATATATGTTTAGTCCAAGACTAATAATTATAAACATGAATGACAAATATAAAACCAATGAAAGTGATATTTTTTTATTATAAAGTGAAATAGCTATTGTTTAGTGTCACTTCTTCATA
Source organism: Solanum chiquidenum (assembly GCA_029582725.1). Taxonomy (NCBI): domain Eukaryota; kingdom Viridiplantae; phylum Streptophyta; class Magnoliopsida; order Solanales; family Solanaceae; genus Solanum; species Solanum chiquidenum. Next base: position 15,544 of record JAJOOS010010494.1, read on the forward strand.
AGAGGCTCATTGGTAAGGAAAAGGTTGTCTTAGAACCTTGATGACGACACTGAAGCACACATAAAGCGAGGCGAAGCGCTCGACATGTTTTGAGCTTCGCTTCAGGGCTTAGCGCCTTTGATAACACTGGACATGATATAAATACATCTTTTTACTTTGTTAGGCTACTTCCTCTTTGAATTTCAACGGTGAATTGACAACAATGTAACACTGACTATATCATTTATTCCATTTCAATTGTGAACAATGACAATTGCGTTAGGAACTAATAAACTCATATTTTAACCAATTTGAGATGTTAACTTCATATCAATATTGAGAAGACCAGATAATGTCATGGAAGATTAAAAAAATATACATATGAATTGTAATCTAAATGGAACTGTTGCGAATACTATCTACAGATTTCATTTTTTTCGGGCATCCTGGTGGTTTAAATTATATTAAGCCTGCACTTGTTGCAGATGTTACTTATGCAGGTTATTATGTAGCTAATTGATAATCAGTGTGTATCCTTTATGTTATATGGGTATCTGACTGCTTGAGTTGCTTATTATATCATCACATGCACATTATATGTTTACTTGTCTTATGGGTGTCGTATTGCGGCTATTTCAATTTTCAGGTTATTGCAGTGGGTTATGCTATCATGACAACACGATCCCTTGACCTGAACTGGAAAATGAGGGCATTGAGAGTTTTACCAATGTTTCTGTTGCCTGGCTTATCCTTCATTACATATTCAGCGATTGGAAGTTTTACAAGGATGTGTAAGTAATTAATGGTTGTTAACTAACCAAAGTTCTCATACTACTCATTTCATAGTCATATTGTCTTACATACTCTTTTACCTCTTTTCCTTACTGTCTCTGCTTTTTGATGCTGAATGTGAAATAGGACTTTGATTTTTATGGCAAAATGGTAATCGCCTGAGAGATGACCAGGTTATTTGTGGGTGCTTTACCTTGGTTAAATAAATGTGGTATACATGATAGTGCCAGTGTCGTTCAAGTAACAAATTAAGCATGGATGATTAATTCCCTGTTGCTAACATGTCAATGCCTTGATTAAGTAACATAATTCGGGGGAGGGTGGGGTGTATGTAACATAAGTAGCGTGTGAGAACAAAAAAGTAAGTCCAAGTCAGTATAACTTTTTCATTTACAACTACAACAATATACCAGTGTGGTCCAACAAGTGGGGTTTGGGGAGGGGGGTGTATGTAAACCTTACCATTTTGTGGGGTTAGAGGTTGTTTCCAATAGACCTTCGGTTCAAGAAAAATCATTTTTTAGAATAGGTTTGAAAAAGATGCAAGACTAAATAAACTATGGTGGTATTATTGAAGAAAGAAAAGTACTACAACAACATACCCAGTAGGATCCCACAGGTGGGGGTCTGGGGAAGAGAGAAAAATACTGATAACAAAAGTAGTAAAAATAACCAAAGTAATAACAATAGTAATCAAATTGAAGAAATAAGATAATGCTAGCATAATAATGAAAATAATACTGGGTAAGAGAGCTGATTGCTTCTTTTCCAATTACTAAAATGGGACAAGGAGGTCAGCAGACATCAGTCTCTAGTGTGAACCAGGATATCTTTAAGAGTGGTAGTCACATCTTCCAACATCTGACAGGTAATTCCATTATACCTGCAAAAGTTCAGATTGCTCAACATAAAGCAAGACTATCACTTGATGAAAAGGGAGGAAGATCATGTATATAAACTGCAAACTAGCCAAGTCCTTTCAAGTTAAAGACTCCCGTACAGAGTTCTTCTGGATGTGTTTCCTCCCATAAGAAAGAAACGATTACTAAGAATTTCCTTTTATAGTTTCCTTTTCTTACATTTTCTTTCTTTCATTCTCTCTCTTCTTTTTCTTCCTTTTCCATGCTGCTACCTTCTCCACCAGCAGCACCACCACCTTCCCTATTAATGCTAACCTTCTGTTAGCGCCACCAATTTCAAACCCTATTTATGATCAAAACTAAACCAATGAAGCAACCATTTTTAGTTTGGGAACGGAGGAGAGGAACTGACTGACGACCTCCATGGAATGGAGGAAAGAAATTGCTGGTTAATTTTCAGATTTCATTCAAGTATGTGGGGTTATTTTTCATTGGGAGTTCATGTTAATTATTGTATTTGCTGGCTTGGAGGTTTTCTAATAAAACAAGTTGGAAAAGTCTGTTGTTCATCCAGTTTTGTTCAAGTTTTTCGTCCTTCTTATTGCTTGTGACTCTCTGTACAACTGAGCTTTGAGGTTATTTTTTCTTTTCTAGGTTAAGTATCAAAGATTTTGTTGGTTCTACTCCCAAGTTTGTTTATTTCGCTTAACCAATTATTTAAATGATTGTTTCTGTTATCTACAAATGCTACTGATGGGTATTTCAGTGGTGAAGTGGTGGTTAGGGTGGTAGAGGGTTGGAGGAAGAAAGTGTAGGAAAGAAATAACTGAAAAAAAGGGAGAAGAAGACAGATATTAGGGCATAAGGTGAATAACGAGCCACAGAGAGAGTCTGCTAACAGCGGAAGAAAGAGAGAGGTTGCTGACAGCAGAAGTAAGAGAGGGAAAAAAAATAAAAAAAGAGAGAAAAAGATATAAACTAATAAAAACATCAATAAGAGGAAAAATGGAAATAGAAGGTTATGAAGTTGGCATGTGGAAAGCAAGGATTGGTATGGAAATCACTTGCTTTCTTAATACTGGGATTGACCCAAAAATAGGGTAATATACCAGTTCGAAGCTGTTCCGGGGGCCATAGCTCCCCACAAAGTCAAGTGTCTTTTTGGACATCAGGGATTAGCTTAGGAAAGCTTTGTGTATTTTTTTCAAAAAAAAAAAAGGTGAGAGGGAAGGAGAACAAAGCAAACAATAGACAAGAAGGAAAAGAAAGGAAAAGGGGATGAAAATTGAAAACAACAAAGCAGAAGCTAGAGTACATTTTTCAAAGCTGCTGTCGGGTTTGACTTAATGGCTGATCTTTTTAAAGAAGTGTAAAGTGGTCCAAGGTTAGTGCAAACCAAGAAAATACACTGATTGAATCAACTTTGTTTAGAGCAAGTGTATTTTCGTATTTGGGCCACAAATCAATTTATTTTTGCAACAAACAAGGTTTATCTTTTAGTTATTAACAAAAGCAAAGAAAAATTCAATAAATTGGACTAACCTTGACCACTTAACACAACTTAAAAGAAACAAGTTTATACTGATAACACTTGAAGTAATTAAGTAGATAGATACTAGCCACATTGTTAACCAGCAAAAAATATTTAACTAATTCTAAGTAGGTATATGTATTTAACATTCATTTGCAGCACACCTTCCTTTTATCCATATTCTTTTTCTCCACACCATATTGATATCTCCAAATCAGAAAATTAAAAGATGACGAATCTGACCTCTAGAACCATAGCCATAGCGAATACTTGCACCTGTGTCCATGGCCCCATGCAATATAGGTTTCATGAATTCATTTGTTGTGATCCTTGTAGAATGCATGCTGTCATTTACTTTTTTGCTTAAGCTTGTGTGGTATTGGATATTGCAGTTGTGTGCTAACCCTTCTTTCTGGCCTACAGAAAATTCTCTGATTGGACATTTATTTGGGGGGGTATGGACTACTATAGTAGAAGCAGACATTGTTGTGGGGGAAATAATGACGATGAAAAGGAACTATGAAGATACTGAATTGATTGGTAACTGGACTGTAGCAGAAAGCTAGTGGCTGTAGAAGCAGAGGACACTCTGCTTTTTAAAGTTACTTCCAACCTAAAGAAAAGCTTATGTAAAATTCAAATGGAAACCTGATTATTTTGATTAAGCTATAATGACATATCAGACCTCATAGTTTATCTTATGCTCTTTTGATCTCGAGTACTTTGTGATTTGCACATATTCAAATGGTTGAGAGTATATTTGATTTTGCTTTCTGATTAATGTCAGGCTCTCAAACAACATGAAATTGTCCATGACCTGTATTCTAAGGTCACCTTGTATGATGTTATTGAAAAATACAACAACTTACCCAATCCTACAAGTGGGAAAAGGGCAGCCTGGTGCACAAAGCATCCATCGTTTGCTGAGATGTTATTGAAAATATTGTACAAAAATTTAAATCTTATTTCATTCCATGGAAGTTTCCTTTTGGCTTTTAAAAATCTTCCTATTTGTCTATTCAGCCTTGTGACTTTCACTGAATTTGACAGGTTGTCCTTGGTCATGAGGGCATTAGAAGAATAGTGATTCATGTCTCACTTATACCTTATCCTTTATGTGTGTTCGTGCAGGTGAACGTAAGGACCAGAAAACTCTAGAAAAACTACGAGCTGAAAGGCAAGCCAAGATTGAGGAACTCAAAGAGAAGACAAATTACTATATAACGCAACAGCTCATTCAGGTGATAGCCCATATGCAAGGTTTTGGGCTTATACAAGTTCACATGTTATTAACCATGAATACTGTGATCGAAGAGTTATTCTTGTGTTAAGAAATAAAAAGGAAAAAAAGAACCATGAAATTGCACTCTGAGAGACTTATTTAGTATTACATTTCTCACTCTTTTATCCTTGCCTCTATCGTTGTGATTTTCCAAAAAACCTTTTTTTGACAAATTTCAAGCATCATTGTTGAATCTTTTGTGCAGAGATATGACCCCGACCCAGCAGCTAAGGCAGCTGCAGCCACTGTGCTTGCATCCAAGCTTGGTGCAGATACTGGCTTGAAAGTGTATGTGGGAGATGACACTAAGCATAATGTCCCTACTGGGAAGAGCAACGATGTTGAAGTTGTGCAATCTACTGGGCTGAGAAATAGGAAGCAGGCAAGGTCTAGTAGTCCAGAGAGTGCTGTAATAGATCATCCTGGTGCGGAAATGCTTCAACAGGCACAGCTTGAAGGTTCTGATATGATGCAGCATCAGCAAACGGTTGTTGAGCATTACAATCCGACAGGTTCCAGCACACAAGATGGAGGATGGATTGCACGAATTGCGGCGTTGCTTGTGGGAGAGGATCCAACCCAGTCTTACGCACTCATCTGTGGCAATTGCCATATGCACAATGGTAAGAACTAAAGAATTCAATGATAATAAAACCCAATTAGTGGAGCAGATTCACTTAAAAGAATGGTGAATAAGTAATGGCATTACTATCATTTGCAGGGTTGGCCAGGAAAGAGGACTTCCCTTACATAACCTACTATTGCCCTCATTGCCATGCCCTGAATAGGCCTAAGCAACTTGATGATCGTGTCTCTGGTACCAGTACCCCTAACCTTGGTTCCACAACTTCTTTGGCTGATGTTGATTCGGTCAAACAAGTCGGTGGATCTACTCCGGATAAGATACCCACATCAGCAAGTGGCAGTCCTGTAGCAGTCCCAGTGGAAACAGAAGGTGATAACATAGTGTCCAGTGCTTCTAACAGCTAGTAGATGGCGAGTTTTGAATAGAGTCGTGCAGGCGAGTGCTTTTTCTCCCTATATATGTGTAGCGGGGTTTTCTTTTTTTTCTTTTTTCTGGGTAATGTGTAACTCTCTGTTGTATACATAGTAGAAACATATTCAACGATTCATACGGTAGCTTCCCTGGAAACTTTTCTACAGACACAATATACCTCAATTTCCTCCCATTTGTTTTCTTTTGTTTGAGAAATATTAGGCCATCCCTTGTCAAAAAAGAAATATTAGGCCATCAGCAGAGCTTTATGAGATTTTCTGACTGCAGAGTTTGCAGTTCCTCTCACGTGTATTCTCTTCTTGAATCATTTGTCAAGTACATTCTCCTACATGATTGAGTTTGTATATTATCCAAGTGAGCTTTCCTACTTCCTTTTTCACAAGAGCTACATTTCAGGTACGTGTATATGGCGCCATGATTGTTAAGGTTTGACATCTGTGCTATGACACCAACGTATCCAGTGTAATCCCACAAAATTGTCATAAATTAAAGAGTCGAGTCTTTTTGGAAAACACATCATGAAGTGTGCTGGTTGAAGTGAGATTGTCTCACCTGATTGTTTCGAACAGAATGAATGTGTATTTGAATAAATTCAATTCATCAAGACTCTCATGAGATCTCGTTGGCATGCCTCACCAAATGAAAAGAAGTCGTAGGAGCAAGTTAAGAGTTAGCATTCCCCGACTTCATTTCTAGGCTATATATAATATTTTGAGCTTTATTTAATGTTTGAGTTCAAATTTAAATGGATATACTTGTTCATGGAATTACATCAACTACTTGGAATAGTCCTAAAACAAGTCTATGAATTCAAGTCTTCTTAAGAAGTGATTAAGTTAATTTGCATTATACTAGAGTTTTATTAGACCCAAAAGGAGTTAACCTTTCTTAAACATTATACAAACAATAGAGTATCTTTCAAGGGCAGTGACTTTTATGTGAAAAAAAGTTTTTTTTTTCCATCTTGTTTTAAGTGAAAAATTGGAAACTGTAAAGAAATTTAAAGAAGTGGTGAATAAAAATGCTCAGTTGGATTAATTAAACAAAGAAAGATACTATTATAGTGCGAAAGGGAATACTGTTTCCAATATCATAAAAGTTGTCCATCAAGTTAATTCTTTTCTTTTTAATTTCCTATTCGGTGTTCGCTATCCATATTGAAGTCTGACTAAATTCAGATTTGTGTCAGGAAGTCCCACATTGGAGGGTAAAAATGTTCCCTAACAAAGGTGACTCCATACATAGGATAATTCGAATTCGAGACCTCTAGTTAAGGATGACAGAGTATTTACCACTCCACTACAACTCTTGTTGGTTTCTATCAAGTTAATGCACCAAACGAGTTTGTTAAATGAAAAAGTATTTACCACTTCTTCATAAATCTTATCAGTTATTCTTATAAAATATCAAATCTCATATTATTTGAAATGGTACCATATTTAATCGTTCTTGGCTAACCTTTTGCGATTTCAAATACACCATCAAATTCATGAATATCAGTCTCATCATGTAGAAGTTTCAATTATCCATTTTTCATATATATTACGGAGAAGATCATCTTCAATAAATATATCAATCTGCATTTTGTTACTAATCAATATCATCACTTATTTGGTTTAATTTTAATTTACAACTTATTTGGAAGATTCATAAATGTTATTTTATAATATATCATATTATATCATAATATAATATTTGAATATATTGTGTCTTTGTTACGTAATACTAGACATCTACAATTTAAAAAATAAACTTAAAAGAAAGATAGGATATAAGAAGTTATTAGTATAAAAAGTAGGATAAAAAATAAACTTTAAGTATTAAATAATATACAAAGACAAATGAACTTTTTTAATGTAACTATGCCACCACACCAGATTATGGTTATATTGAAATGAGACTTTCATTATTGCAAAATAAGATTTAATAATACGACATAATAAAATAAAATCAAATATGGTATCTAAACTAATAAGCTTCTTATATTTCCATAAAACAATGTTCATTTTCAAATGCTTTTGAAATTTGAAAATTTTATTACTAACTTTTAACCTTTAGAAATAGTAAAAGTTTCATCTGTAGTTTGCGAGCTATTGCATAATAAGCAAGTTATTACAAAATGCTCAATACTGAGTGCTCATCCGAAGAGAAGAGAGACTGTGGCTAAAATTGTGTTTTTTTTTAAAAAAATAAAATAAATAGTGAAAGCAATATATTATAACAAATATGGAAAATTATAATGGATCATATATGATTTTTTTCTCACAACTACATAATAAATGTGGATCACCAATATTCAACCACCTATTAATTATTCAATCTGCTTATTTGTCACTCATAAAATAATACTTAATATTTTTTTTAATGTAAAACTTCACAAAATGAACACACATAATAACTTATATAAACATATGCATTGTCAATAAATCAAACTATATCTTATTTCCTCTATCAATTTATATACTGTAGTAACATTTTATTATTTGAGAAGTCAAATAATTCTTATTTTGAGTAAGGTCTTTTAAAATATTTTCTATTTAATCTCATTTTTTAGTTTTTAAAAATAATTTCTTAATAGATAAATTATACTTCATGAAAAAGTTGAAACCAACTAAACAAATCACACAAAAATATCATTCGAAATCTATTGCCCCCTTCAATTAAATGAAGTTCTTACCAAAATGTGGTGCGAATGTTGAATGAGTCTACTTTTTTCTTTACTGGAAATTTTTTGATTTTAAATTTAAATATAAAATTTTTTTTAGATAGAAAATACTTTCCTCGAATGTGAAAATTTGAATTAATTCGATTCCGATATGACATCTAATGAAAACCAAATAAAATGAAATTGGAATTTTCAATAGAAAACTTAACTGGGTTAGTTTACGACCAATCTTTCTTTTTTTTCTTCCTCAAACTCCCTAATGTTCTTTAATTCCCTCCAAAGAATTAGCTGAGATCTGAAACGATTTTTTCCACTGAATTCACCAGATTAAATCCTCTGCATATTTTTGGATTGTGATTGCTGAAATCATACAGGGAATTTTAAAAAAATGGTACTTGTTGCAGCGGTGAGGGACTATATCAATCGCATGTTGCAAGACATTTCTGGGATGAAAGTCCTCATTCTTGATTCCTCTACGGTTTGTTCTTTTCTTTCCAATTTAAAGAAACCCTTTTTTCTGCTTCTTTGTTTGTGCATATGTGTTTTGTAAATTATTGATTTTTGTGAAGATAGTTGAGGTTGATGAGGGTTGTTGTCTGATCTGACAATGGGTAAGTGTGGGTGATAATTCAAGTTCTGTGCAATAACTTCTTAAATGTCGCCTTCTTGAGTGATAAATCCTGTGATCTGATGCTTTTCTTGTTTGAGTTAATATGTAATTACCAAACAACAACAACAACAACATACCTAGTGAAATTCCACTAAGTGTGATTAGGGGAGGGTAGAGTGTATGGAGACCTTACCACTAGCTCGTGGAGGCAGAAAGGCGGTTTTTGAAAGACCCTCGGCTCAAGTGCATCAAACCCAATATGTAGTTACCAAAGAAAGAAAAAAAAGACTTGAGCTTCAATCAGTATATTAACCAGTCAACTACTTTTATATTAGTTGGGTTAGCTATGTGAATCATTTGTACCCATTCTGTATCTATTGAGGTTTATTTCATTTTAATACTAAATATTTTGCTTTAATCCAACTTAGGAGTCCTTAAAAACCAGAATTCTCTGAATAGTATCCCTACAAAGAGATACAGGTCTAACCAAGAATTGTTAGCAGTGCGGTCAATGAAACACTAAAGGAATATGGAAGTGCTCATTGCTGAGGCTACCTTAAGAATTTGATCATTGAGGATATGGGGGTAGATTTTGAGATGCAGACATGGTATTAATAATTCCTAACTTATCAGATATTTGCTTAATACATCTGAAAAAGGAGAAGAAAGCATGAAAGGTGTTATCATTAGTTGTGGTAGTGATGGAGTCATGGAGTTGTCATGGAAGTGATTGTAGTAAAGCAAAGATGCGAAACCCTTTCTTGTTGGTGAAGTTATGTGGTTGGATGAGGTGACTAGACTCTAGGCAATGTTTGCACACTTTACCGTGCTAGTTTGTGTTTGATAAGCTGTTATTTATAAATTTGATATTGGAGCAGCCATTATACTTTCAAAGAGATGTAAACTGCTGTTTATGAATTCTGAAGATGGAGGATCAAAATTTTGTTTCTTGCTGGAGTAGATTCAGGCATGATTTGGAACTTGGAAGATCTGAATGATGCCTAAGGCATCATGAGACTCAATATAGCTGGAAGACATATCAGGAGCTTATCAAAACAGTCACAATTTTGCATTTTGGGAAGGGTGGATGGAGAAATGATAGATGTTTTATATGAAGAATGAATGAAGAAGAGAAACCTTTCAGTGTTTGAAGTCCGAATGCTTATCGTTTTTGGTTTTAGGTGTAATCTAGTTGTAAAATGATTTACATATTGTAATGATTTTGTTATTTCTCTACATAGGTTGGGGTGAGTAGATGTTTGTACTTTCTACAGATTTAGCTCCCATTTGGTGCTACTTACTTATGCGTTTGAGTGTGTATTCGATGAGCATTGTTTCAAGTGACATGACTATGATTGAAATATCACTGCACAACTAGTACAATTTAGAAGTTTTATGATTCACTAGTCGTGGATGCTCTCTACAACAACAAGCAAAGTACGAGGCAGAAAGGGACTTGTCACACCCTAGGCAAATCCTGCATCAGGCAAACACATGCTGCGTATGTAAGGAAATAAGCATTAGACCCTACTGACGCGCTTTGAAGCTGTGTGGTTTAGATCCAAAATGGACAATATCACCAGTGGGCTGGGCTAGTTGCCTAATAGATGAAAACCCTATAAATTCCTTTCCAATAGGGTTTCTTCTCAGTTCAATAGCTTTGTCTCATATGTGTTGCCTACCATGTTGGCTTCTTTTCTAGCAAAAGCTGCCTGTTCCAGAAGATTTTATGCAACCAACTTATTAATGACCTTAGTCTGTAGGAAGAGGAATAGAATATGCTTTATTAGATAGGTTATGGAGACTAAACGAAGAAAAAAAGGAGACTTAAAAGGATATGATAAACGCTAAATATGAACAAGTGAACTTCTGGAAGCCTAGCCCTCTGGCAGCCGCTTACAAGAATACAATTTGGAAAAAGTATGTCAGCTTTGGGAAGAATTTTAACTGTATATGTAGTTGAGAATTGGAAATGGTAAGAGAACAAAAAACTGGTCTGATCATCTTGGGAGATGCCAAATCAAAACTCATTTCCTTTTTTTATGTATTGCATGGTGGTGGATTGTTATATTCAGTTTACTCTTCTAGAAGAATTTTTAATGATTGGGAGGTGGATGAAGCTTGTGAATCATTGAATTTATTGAGGCCAATTAAACAGGATGAGAACAGCAGAGATAGGTGATTTTTGGTTGGCGGGTAATTATGGTGTATTTTTACCTTACCTTCTTAGGAAAAAAGTAATAGTAGTGCATTCTCTGTGCAAGTTGCTACAAAAGCAAGTTGAAAATTGGAAAGCTGAGTGGCCATGGGAAGTGGCTTGGAAAACAAAAGCTCTTCCAAAGAGGCTTGTTTTTGGTTGGGTGGCAACAAAGAATGCTTGCCTAACGTTGGACACTTTACAAAGGAGTGGAATTTCATCGTGTAGCAAATGCTTTGTTTGTGAAATAGCAGGGGAAACCACTGATTCTTCTACTGCATTTTGACTCAACCCGACAAGTTTGGACATTATTTCTGTATATTTTTTGGGTGTAGTACGTGATGCCAAAGGATGTCAAGAATCTAATGTCAAGCTGGCAGGAACAGAGCATCGGGAACAATCTCAAACAAATTTGTTGGACTTACCCATTATGTATCATGTGGAATATTTGGCTGGAAAGAGATAAGAAATGTTTCGAAGAGAAGAAGCTACATTTATCTCTAGTTGAATCTGAATGTATTCATAGTTTGTTCCTCTGGTGCACCGACACAGGATGGAGAACCTGGAACCAGAGGTGGACCCACATGGAAGGGTGATGGATCATGGGACCCTGTTAACTTCGGAAAAGATCTTGTATATGTGTGTTATACCTTGATAAAGGATCATTTATCTTGTTAGGCACCCTGAGACACAAATGTTGATCAGGTGCACTGGTCCAACTTGTTGCTTAGTCCCTCTGCACAAGTGTGATCACCAGTATTCGAATCTTCGTCGTTGCATTCTTCTTGCGAAGAGGACCTTAATATGTAAAGTGGGTTCACATCCATCAAACCGCACAATGAGCCACTGTTTTATTTTTTCTCGTTTAATATTTATCAATCTAAGTACATCAGGTTTTGTGTGTGTAAAATAAGATTTTCGACGAAGGGGTGTCGCATGACACTGCTTCGACTAATATGCATCCGCCTCTGGTGGTGCCCCCGCCATGTTCAAATCCTGGGTCTGCCTGATCATCTTTTTGGTTTTTGAACTCCACGATGGCAAAGATATAATGAAGTCATTGTGATTGTCTTTTTTGAACACTTTTGCAATATTTTCTTGGTACTAGCTTAAATAAAATCATCTTTACATTATTAATAAAAAAGAGTATATGTGTTGCATGTGCAACAACTTTGTTGGTGGAAGTTAGAGATCTACCGTAAGGGTGTATTAGGTGTGGATTCTGGATTCTGCAGAATGGCTTGCTTTAAAATTCGAGCTCTTTCCTCTTCTAATTAGATTTTGTCAATTGGATACATCAGTTGGTGTGGGATGGTTTTATGGAGGATAGTCTTCTTTGACATTTAAGCCATTTTTTTTTTTTGAAAACTCATTTCAGCCTTTTCTTTTTCTACCTATATGTACACTCTTTTTAGATAGGTTAAGTGTTAACCTTATTGAAATACCTGCATAAAGTGAATGCCAGGAGAGATTACAACCAAAAGGATGAGCCATTACAAGTTATTTAATGCACTTAGAAGTCAACAATGGCCAAGGTATCATTTACATCTGAAAGGGCCATGTTGCACCAAAGCCTAAGCAAAATATACAATTGCACTAAGAATATAATCTTCATTTCTTCAAAAAAATTTGTGGTTGCTGAAGAATTGTGCACCAGAAAGGATAGGAGCACCACCTTATACCTAGAATGTTGAAGACCATATCCCAAAACTGAGAATTATACTTGCGGTGAAGAGAGAAGTGGTTAATGTTCTCTTCCTTTTTCTTGCAAAGACAACATCTGTTGCTCAACTGAAAATTGTTAGGAGTAAGATAAGCCTCTTTAATATCATCGAAATGATATTTCACTTTGTATGAAGCTTTACTCCACCAAATGGTTTTCCAGGGCCACAGAGGAATAGGTGCTGGTTTTTCCAACAGAGTGTAGCAGCTTCTAATGGTGAAGGCATCTTTGGGGGGTTCCTTTCCGTTTGAGATGGTCCATGGTTGCATTAAGCTAAGGAGAGATGTCATGTTGTTACAATAGACCAAGATAGCTGTCAAGTTCCCAGTCATTGAGGTTCCTTCTAAAAAGGATATTCCAACCATGACCATCTCGAAAATTTGCAACAGTTGCCATTTGATTTGAGGAGAGACTAAACAGTATTGGCAAGGGTTCCTTGAGTTGAGAATGGCCGAGCCAAGTCCAGCCAAAATCATAGTTACCCATTTTTTTCTTTGTGTTTGCCCCAAAAATTCCCACACATTCCGAATTTATTTCCAGACACCCAGCGTCATGGGGAAAGTGACGCCCAAGGATGCAGCATACCATATTATAGAAACAATAACATTCCTCCAGAGATCATTATGTTCATAATTAAACCTCTAAAGCCATTTACATAACTAACTTCTATTGTGGCTTTTTAAATCTCGAACACCTCACCCCTAGCTTCTTATCCATTGTTGCAGATCCACTTGGCCAAGTTGGAAGCACTTTTTTCCTTGTTGCGTTGTCATAAGAAAGCTCTCCGGTTTTCTTCAGCCCTTTGGGCACTGCTACCTGCATTAAATAGTGACATAGTGTATGTAGACAATGGGTCTAATACACTGTTAGAACCAGTCTTCCGTCCAAGAGAAAGATTTTACCTTTTCCAATCCGATGGTTTCTCTTCACGCCCTTTTTTTTTGTAGTATTTCATCCCAAATGGAAATAAAATTAGCTTTAGCCCCAAGAGGAAGTCCAAAATATATGGTCGTCAAATAATCAATATTACATCCCAAAGTTTCTTCTAGAAGGTTAATATTCTGAATCACATTCTCAGGAAAATGACTACTTTTGGAGTAGTTAATTGCTTATTGGTACATTCTTTTGGTAGTTAAGTTGGTAAAATATGGCCACAAATAATGTAATTCTGGTAACTAGGAGAGCTTGCCTGACACATGATAAACTTCAAAAGAGGGGAAGAATTATTGCCTCAAGATGTTATCTTTAAAGAGGCTCTAGAAACCAATAATCATCTGTTCCTCCACTGCAAAGTAACAACACAAGTATGGGCTCTATTCACCAATTTAGCTAGCCTAAATTGGTTTATGCCAGAACATATAGCAGACCTACTAAGTTGTTGGGTCAGAAGGGGAGGAAGTAAGAGCCAGAGGAGGTGGTGGAGAACAATACCTGCTTGTATCTGGTGGATCATTTGGAAGGAGAGAAATCAGAGAATTTTTGTAGGGAAAGAATGCACTATAGAGAAGATTAACTGGAAAGTAATTACCACTTTAGGTTTTTGGTGTAAAGAAATGAACATAGAAGAAGAAATTCAACTAGTGGATTTCATAGGAGCTTTGTAAGTAGTCCTGTTTTCTTTTTTTGTTGTTATTTCTATGTAGCTAACACTTTTGGAGGTGGCCAGCATAGCCCTTAATGCTGAGGAATTCAAAATTACCAGTTTCAAAAAAAAAAAAAAAGCTTTACCAGAATAATAATTAATTTTGTTGGATTCTTAAGATGTTAAGTGCTAGTTAAGTTTTAGTTGATTATATCTGCAAAATGTCTTACCGTGTTAATGCTATCCATTCATAAATCGTTGTTGCCAAATCAGGTGTAAAACTTAATAAACCTGAGGTCAATTATGGTATTGTTGAGTCTCACATCTCATAAATTCTGAGAAGTGCAATACAGAGTGGTGTTTACTTTTCACTCTTGATGAACAGGTTAGTTCTGTTAGTGTTGCGTACTCTCAGTCAGAGCTTCTGAAGAAGGAGGTGTTCCTGGTGGAGCTGGTAGATTCTATTGCCATGTCCAAGGAATCCATGTCACATCTTAAAGCAGTTTATTTTTTGAGGCCAACATCAGAGAATATCCAGCATATGCGTCGTCAACTAGCTAAGCCACGATTTGGAGAATATCACCTTTGTAAGTATGTCCTCTTTAATTGGATGACATGAAAAATCTGCTAATATACGTCTGTGAACTGGTACTTTTCAGAAGAACTTAGTTTTGATGCTGTTGTCAGTGTTTCTCAAGAATGACACATTTCATATATCCTTTTTATTGCACAGTTTTCTCCAATATTTTGAAAGATACTCAACTTCATATGCTAGCCGATTCAGATGAGCATGAAGTTGTCCAGCAGTTGCAGGTATGCTTAGATTTATCATTTTCTGCTATTTTACTGGTTTTAGTTTCCTTGTAAGAAGAGCAAGGATTGTAGTTTGTTTTTTGTGTAAACATCTTTTGGTTTCCAGCACAATCTTTGTGCTGAAGATTCATATAGTATACCAATATGTTACCTTCTAAAAAAGGGGAAATCATTCGCAATCAAAAAGAATATTGTATAGTATTGAAAAATTTAAGAAATTATAGCTCTATCCACTATCCAGAAACTGAAGATGAAGTGCCTTGCCCTTTTCTATTGTTATAAACATGAATATATAGAAGACATAGAATCTTCTATTGATGTTCTAAGATCTCTGTAAGATGGTGATAGCTTAGTACATCTTCCTATATTCCCCTGTAAGTATGGGCACGTGCAGTTTTTATGCAGCAAATAGTCATACAAAAAATGTTACCCTCTCAAAAAAGTAATGATTAAGAAATTGTTGCTGATACATATTTCTATTAGAGCTCTAAAAATTTGTTGTAGCCTGTAACTTGTTTAAATTTGTAGTTGAAACTAGAAATTCGCTATGTTACATGATTATTGACGTGATTTGCAGGAATTTTATGCAGATTTTGTTGCATTGGACGCTTACCATTTCACGTTAAATATGGCCGCAAACCACATGTATATGCTCCCAGCAGTTGTAGATCCATCAGGATTGCAGCAGTTCTGTGATCGAATTGTTGATGGAATTTCTGCAGTTTTCCTGGCGTTAAAGCGAAGGCCTATTATTCGATATTCAAGGACATCTGATATTGCGAAAAGAATAGCACATGAAGCTTCTGTAAGCATGCCAGCTGTTTTTTTCTTTCCCCTCAACTTTAATTGTTCGTGCTTTGTAGCCTAACAAGTTCTATTATTAGGTTTATTTCATTTACCCTGCTTAGGGTCGAAGGTATAGTTGGTTTTGGATATTTGAGATAGGAAAAGGAAAAAGTTGAACATGTGTTTCATTCATAATGCAGAAGCTGATGTACCAGCAGGAGAGTGGCCTTTTTGATTTCAGAAGAACAGAAGTGTCTCCATTGTTGCTAATAATTGATAGGAGGGATGATCCCGTGACTGCACTGCTTAATCAGTGGACTTATCAGGTATGGGTAGTCAGTAAGTTCTCCACGTTTGTTATTTCTAACAAATTGTGCCTCCTCCTCTTTTTCTTCTTCAAGTCACCTCGGAGTGTCACATAATGCTTCTCGTTTGTTTATGTACTTCTACAGGCAATGGTTCATGAGTTGATAGGTATTCAAGATAATAAGGTCAACCTGAAAAACGTTGGCAAGTTGCCAAAAGATCAACAGGTCAAAAAGCTCTTTCCTCTTGTATCTAAATACTACCTTGTTGTCTTTCCACAGTGATTCATTTGCTGTTGATTTTTTATGCTTTCAGGAGGTTGTACTGTCATCTGAGCAAGATGCATTTTTCAAAGCAAATATGTATGAGAACTTCGGAGATATTGGAATGAATATTAAGAAAATGGTGGACGACTTCCAACAAGTGGCAAAAAGTAACCAGAATATCCAGACGATAGGTTTGTATTGTAGCTTGGGTTGTACAGCAAGTGTTTCTGTTGCAACTCACTCAAACATGGTATTTTTCTACTATAAAAGAAGCTTCTGTTTATAATACTTGCATCTTTGCAGAGGACATGGCTAAATTTGTAGACAACTACCCAGAATACCGAAAAATGCAAGGGAATGTTTCTAAGCATGTGACACTGGTTACGGAAATGAGCAAAATAGTTGAAGAGCGAAAACTCATGTTGGTTTCACAGACAGAACAAGAATTGGCTTGCAATGGTGGACAAGGGGCAGCATTCGAGGTAGTTTGTTCCTCCAGGATTGAAGCATAATATTCTTATTATTTATGGAATATGTGGAGAACTTGAGTAGAGAAATAAGGAAAATTTTGGTTTAGTCTTTTCTCTGTTTTCTACTTGTGGTTGTTATTTGGACCAAGTTTGATATGCTTAATTCCTTTTCTTTCTGATAAACTAGTTCACATTCTAAGTTTCCTTTGATCACATTGAAGATGTAACTAAACCAAGGTAACTCTGCTCTTAAGCAACACTGATTTTCTTTAACTTCTACTTTGGAACTGTATTTGAAATTATTGTTTTAACGAACAATTACTTCTAATGTAAACTGAAAGTAAATGAGTTGTTTATGAGAGGGGAGGAGGGAGGAGGGATGAGGGGATGAAAGACTTAGGGCCTGTTTGGATGGGCTTATAAAATGT
Source organism: Solanum chiquidenum (assembly GCA_029582725.1). NCBI lineage: Eukaryota > Viridiplantae > Streptophyta > Magnoliopsida > Solanales > Solanaceae > Solanum > Solanum chiquidenum. The sequence continues at coordinate 32,852 of JAJOOS010010494.1, forward strand.
AATATATGAAATTATTAATATGTCAATGAGTTTGCCGCCAAGGCCTAGCTCGAGTGGCAAAAGGTGGAGGATTTGTGGTTAGGTCACAGGTTCAAGCCCAACATCATGCAAAGCGAAGCCTGGCATTTAAGTGGAGAAGGGTAGAGGGGCGGGCCCATTATCCACTGAGTTTAGAAGGCTGTGATTGGTCCAAAGGGCGGGTCGCAGTCGGATTTCTTAGTTATCAAAATAAAATAAAATATGTCAATGAGTTCGCAGGCCCTGAGCAATATTGTTGATTCTATAAATGATACAAGTGTTTGCATCTCCTAAAAGAAAAGAAGAGGTGACAAATTTAGTTCAATCAAATACTAAGTTTTTTTGATAAAAAAAATATTCTGTCTTTCTGTACCAAAATAATTCACCTTACATCATTGATATGTTTGACGCTATTGTTTTCTGATAATTTCACTGCAGTGTTAAATTAACTCTTTTTTCCCGGTGAGTTCTTAGCTTAAATCATGACTTGAGATTTATTGCAAAGTAGTCTGTTGCCATTACTATATATATGTTATTGGTACCCTGGTTGTACAAACTCTTTGAACGCAAATTTCAAATCTTTGAAACATGTTAGTGAACCTATACAGTGGGACGGCGACTCTGAAACTGAACCAATTCTCAAGTCAGATGCTCACAAAGTTAAACTGAACCAACATGTATTGAGCGAATTTTTTTAATTAATATGCTATTGTGCAGTTTGAGTTGTCTTTTACTTAAAACTAGTGACTTTAATTAATATGCTATTGTGCAGATCTTTTTGGGTATAATTTCTTTTCTATTCTGCTATGTCTACAGGCTGTGACAAATCTATTGAATAATGATAATATCTCTGATGTTGACCGCCTGCGCCTTGTCATGCTGTACGCCTTGCGCTATGAGAAGGAGAGTCCTGTTCAACTCATGCAGCTATTCAACAAATTAGCATCTCGGTCGCCCAAGTATAAGCCTGGGGTAAGGAGGAGTACTATGATTGTTGCCCCTTTTCAGTTTTTTTTTTGTGTTAGTCCTGCTATCTTGGTTCTGTTTGCTTTTATTACCTGTATCTTACAAGTTATTCTGCCTCTGCCCAATGTCTCTCCTTGTGAAAGAGTAAAAGAAGATAATTAGGACCTCACTCAGTGCCTTCTGTAAAGGCCATTTTTCTTTTAGCTAACAATTATTGTGCTTTATTCGTTTTGTTGATTGATCTGATCTTCAAAGTGATTGCTTCTGATGGTCTTCAAAGATATTTTGATGTCCTGGCCTTAAAGATTCTACTTTTCTGTTTATGCTATGAAGTTTGTACAAAAAGGGATAAAAAGAGGAATAAATATTCCATTCTCTGAAAGCTTGGTTATTATGTTTAATTTAAGTAGGTACAAAGTCAGTGGTCTTGTTTAGTCCATGCTGGTTGTTGGTTATAGTTTATATGTAGGTATTGGTATCAAAGTAGGTTTTCTTCTATTGTTAATCTGCACTTGATGTTACATTGACAATTTTATCTGACAAATGAAATCATTTTTATTGGTTATGGTTTGAAGCTAGTGCAATTCCTTCTCAAGCAAGCAGGAGTTGATAAGAGAACTGGGGATCTGTATGGGAACAGAGATCTCCTGAACATTGCACGTAACATGGCTCGTGGGCTCAAGGTGTGTCTAGAACTAGAATACTTTCTTTCTGTCTCTGTAATATTAACAGAAACTAGAAGTTTAATGTAATATAGGATGGTAGAAACATCTCCTCAATCACTTGTACTTGAGAAAAGAAAATGTCACATTATAGACAATTTATTGATCCCTTCGGCCATGGCTGTATTTTTTAGTTTAATGCATGTACGATGCTTGCAGAGAACTTAAAAAGGTCAGTGATAGACCTATTTTTGTGTTTGTAAGTTCATTTTAACATGTTTTTGATTAACCAGAAGTATTTTTTTAAGGTTACACCAAGTAGGTTTTGGTACATTACATCCATATGTATTCCAAGCACACATTACACAATCTTTTATACAAACAGGAATTTCCTGGTTATACAACGATATAACATAGACACAAGGCTTTTTTTTAATAAAGGTGACAAAATGCTGCTAATTTCCATAATATGCTTCTGTTTGTTTCTAATTCTTGTTTTGTTCACCAGCTTATTGACATGTCTGCCACACTTTTTGGGATAACCCATTGTATTTTCAAAACAGAAAACACCAATTTGACTCTTAAGGCAAAGCGACAATGTAACAGCAGGTGATCAGTAACCTCTTCCCATTGTTTGCTGATACAGCAACTACTAATGATAATAAATCTTCGATTCCTTAAACCATTTCCCGTCAGAACAGCATCACACACTGCACACCATGTAAAAGAATCCCCCTTTCTCGAAATGCTAGAACTCCAAATGGTTTGAGCAGAAGCATCTCACAGATGACTCTATTAAGTTAAAATATCCTCCTCCCTGCTGTGCAACTTCTGGAAGATTATCGTCCTCCCTGAAATGATTCTTACTTTACTTTCCAACACCTTCTAGATGTAGATATTAGTAGTTTACAGTTGTCTTTTGTCACAGGGGGTTGAGAATGTGTATACCCAGCATCAACCGCTTCTATTCCAAACTATGGAGAACATCACCAGGGGTCGATTGAGAGATGTGGACTACCCTTATGTAGGAAATCACTTTCAGCAAGCAAGGTCAGTCAGTTGAGCTGCAATGATATTTCAAATTTTACTATTTCCATACAGTTTTCAGCCTTTTCTGTAGTTTTAGTGCTCCAAGAGAATGAGTAAGTAGAACTCTAGCCAGTTGACTTGTTTTTATTTACAAGACTTTAGCAATTTGACGCAGAAGTGCAACTACTTTCATAAATAATTCTGGCATTCATGAAATCTTTCTCATAGTAAGTATGTATCTCCCGATACTAAAGCCACAATCTTTGTTGTGATTGAAATTTATAACCTAGCTATTGGAGCAATCAACAGCTTCTCAGGTGCTACTATCTTGATTTTATACGTCTTAAATAGGGGTCAATAGATTTTTTTTGTGGTTATGCTAATGCGTTGAATAATGTTAACTTTGTAAACCAACATCTAGTACCATTCTCTTTCTTATCACAAGTCAATTTCCCTTGTTAACACGGGTTGGGTAGAAGCTGTGAAAAGAAAACAGAGGCATCATTTGTTAACAGGGACTTCCTTTAGGATCTCTATGAAGCCAAACACAAAACACATGGCTCTTGATCTCTCTCTGATAGAGTTCCAGTGTATCATGTTAGGCTTGCCTTCTATTATCTGGCAACTATTTATGAATTCTTGGTTGATTTAAAGTCAAGCAATCATCAAGTTAAGCAGATGTATGATTATACTATTATATAAGTGTATTAAGGAAAGGCAGTCCACGAATGGAGCCATTTATTATGGAAATTGGACAGAGATAGAGGATATTTTATAGTTGTTCTTTTTCTTTTTCCTTTTGATAAGCAAGATTATATCAATTAATGTTACGACCCAACCCACTGGGCCATGTGGGCACCTACTCTAACACTTGGATAGGAGAATCCTTCCACCCAATTTAAATTAGGCCATGCAGAAATAATCAAAATTAAACTAAACAACCTATTTATATATTGAAATACTCACAATTTGTCAAATCAAAATACCTTTGTAAAGAAAATACATCGATCCCTCCACTCAAGGAACTAGTCTAAACAGGTACAAGAGCTTCTAAAGAGTACAATTTATAAAAGAAATAAGACACAACTCCCACCATAAGGAAAGAAGAGAAGAATCTGTCGGAGATCACTTCGTCTTCGCTTATGAAACGTCACTGAATTCTACAACCAGACTATGCCAAGTGGCATAGCAGGAGTAGTATTAGTACAAACAACATGTACCTGTAGACATCATCGGCCGACCCAAATTCACCACATAACATCATGTAATTAATCAGAAGAGACATGCAACTGGAAGCCAAATTAGGACCCCAACCCTTCAATCACCACTCTGACCACAAGCAGTATTCCTTGGAACCCATACGCTCTATCTCAAGTCACTCCACCTCCATCTGCTGCCAACTCCACCATCTAGGCCATTCCACACTTATATAAGATCATAACCTAACCCTTCTATTACATACAGGTCCCTCAAAAACCAGACTATTACTACTTTGTAACCGACCTACTAATCTCCCTGAAGTTCTCATGCCAACACCTTGGCCTTTGACCCATTTTAGTAAACCATATGCAAGACTCTTACTAAACCACCTTGACTCAAATCCCCCTTATCAAATATGTTCTAGACACAACCATAACCAGTCCCAACATTTAAACTATGCAACAAACCCCTGATCATCAATCTGACCTAGTAACCACAACTTAGCAAAACAGATAACATACAAGTATAATCACAAGTATGACATAGCCCGAACTCTCAGTCCTCACCCTGAGTTGATATGCACAATAAACATGAACAACCTCAACATAACAAGCCATACCTGATTCATTGCAACTTTCAATTAACTCGAACCATCAAAGATCCCTAAACATCATCCACAGTGCTTAACATGCAAACCTGCACCACCCAAGAACCATTTCAACATTTAAACACAAGCCCGACCACTCATGGACCAACATGTAACCATCCAGTCAAAAAGAAGTAAACCCGGTTCTCTCATGGAACCCACTTACAAACTGTTAGTGTACCGGTGTTGTACCCGAGCCAACCATTGTTAGTGTACCGACATGGTACCCGAGCCAACCATATAATATCCCGTATCAGGCGTGGTACTCGAGCCAACCATTAGTAATCATGTACCAGCATGGTACCTGAGCCAACTAGCAATCACAAACAACATACACAGTCAGAATCACAATGAACAACCACACGTGAAACCACATGTAAATTAAACAGGTTCATTGCATGAGATTATCAACATGAAGTCATTTCACATTCACCTTTTATTTCCTGAACATGCATTACACATGGAAACATCAACATGAACACACACATATATATATCAATAGCCCAATATTGAACCCCTTTTTGAGTACACGTTCGTTCTCGGGAATTACCTCCATAATCCCATGAATTAATACTCGTCCCGCTCATTTTGTTCCCCTTGATAACCATAAGTCCCAAAAATGGCTATAATTCAATTGTTTAAGTGTGACCATCTCATCTAAAAGTCTAAGCTATTAGAGAGAACACACTTTTATTATTTAATTATATTCTCAACACACCCCTCACATACGGGCATGATTTTTTTTCATGAGCCAAGCATGTGAAAATTCTTTTTGATATGAGTGGCGGTGAGATTTGATCTCAGAATCTTTGTCTTCTCTGATACCATGTGCGAAATATTGGAGAAGAATATTATTGAATTATGTTGTGTCTACATTATTACACTAAGACCCTATTTATAGACACTATAATACAATCCTTTACCAAGTAGGATACTAATCATATTCCTATTGCTATTCCTAAACTTATTCCTATCCTGAGTAGGATTGAATATACCTATTCCTATTCTAACAACCATGTGAGAACTACTGAAGAAGAATATTATTGAATTGTGTTGTGTCTATATTATTACACAAAGACCCTATTTATATACATTATAATACAATTCTTTACCAAGTAAGATATTATTCCTATTCCTATTCATATTCCTATTCCTATTCGAAGTAGGATTGTATATATCTATTTCTATTCTAACACTCCCCCTCAAGCTAGTGCATACAAATCATATGTACCTAGCTTGTTACAATGTAATTAATACGAAGACCGATGAGGGGCTTGGTGAGATATCTGTAGGTTGATCACTCTACTTCACAAAATTGACAGTCAATCTCAATGTGCTTAGTCTTCTCATGAAGTATTGGATTTGATGCATAATGTCAGTCAATCTCAATGTACTTGATCTTCTCATGAAATACTGAATTTGATGCATAATGCCGATAAAACAGAGAGTGATAAAATTACAGTGTTGAATTTCCCAAACCAAGCTTGAAAAGACTGTTTCATACCATAAAGTGACTTATGTAATAAACATACAAAGCTACTAAACTCCCCTTGAGCAACAAAATTAGGTGGTTGCTCCATATAGACTTCTTAACAATGTGGTGATAGGCGGAAATTGCTCAAAATCTAGTATAAAGTATATGGATCATCTTTGGAATCAATAGTTAAACAAGAAAGTCACTGAAAAATTGGACGGAACATGCTTATGCGTTAGACTATTAGATTTGATGGTTGAAAATGGTCATAATCTAAGAAATAAAAGTATATGGGTAGGGTAAGAAAGATGACACGACCCCACTGAAAAATAAAAATTATATGGATAAAGTTGGAATGACAGCATGACCCTATTGATTTTTTTGATGACAAGGGAAACCCGCAGCCGCTACCCTTTGGGTGCGCACAGGGTAAAACCCCCGCTGCTATGCAATAGCTCGCAAACCACATAGGAGAGGTAAACCGCACTAGGCAAGCCTGGTGCTACGAGCTCGACCCAGAAGGCAAACCCCTTGCTTTCGCTGGCAAGGGATTTCGAACTTGAGATCTCCAACATGGAAGTCCCAAGCTCAAACCACTGTAAAAGAGAAATTATATAAGTAGGGTCGGAATGATGTCATGACCCTACACAAATAAGAAAGTAGTCACCAAAAAGAAAGGGGCTATGTAAATTATATATGAAGAAGTAGTCACCAGAAAGCTGGCACGGTGCTACACAAATCGGATATGAGAAAGTAGTCATAAAAATGATGCACGTGCTACATAAATTAAATATGAAAAAAGTAGTCATCGAAAAGATGACACAGTGCTACACAAATTAAATATGAAAAAGTAGTCATAAAAAAGATGACACGGTGCTACACAAATTAGATATGCAAAAGTAGTCATCGGAAAGATGACACAATGCTACACAAATTAGATATAAGAAAGTAGTTACCGTAATGATGACACGGTGCTACACAAATCTAATCAAATATGAGAAAGTAGTCATTGGAAAGATGTCATGGTACTACATAAATTAAATATAAGAAAGTAGTCACCGGAATAATGGCACGATGACATCTTTGACTACTTTCTCATATTGATGCACGATGACCTCTTTGACTAAGTTTTTTTCCCTTAAATATGGGGTTCATGCATATATCATTGGTCCTACTTTTGTTAATATAACCAATGGCCAGACGGGCGACATATATAGGTTATAGCCGCCCGCCGGCAGTGCCAACTTTTTTTTTCTACCAAGATCGTAGAAGCTCTGATACCATGTTCAAATTTGTGTCCATCTCATCTAAAAGCTTAAGCTGTTAGAGGGACCACCCTTTTATTATTCAATTATATTCTGAACACCATTAATTTCATAACACTTAACCTTACAATTACTATCAAACCACTCCAACAAGAAAACTCTAGGTTAACAATCAAGAACAAAAAAAATCCAACCCTTAGTCATTATCTTTTGCTGCCTTAACAACAATAACAACAACGCACTCCAACAAGAAAACTCTAGGTTAACAATCAAGAACTAAAAAATCCAACCCTTAGTCATTATCTTTTCCTGCCTTAACAACAATAAACAACAACCTTTAGCCATCCAGACTTCGTGCCCAAAGGCCTATGCATGAAATCTTTTGTCCATCTACAAGGAAATTATAAAATAAAATACAGGTCTAACTATTCAGTTAAGAAAACCTAGCCTACCTGGGTACTAAACAACTATTGCAAAAGTCTAATCGTGAACGTTGACTCATTTTGTGAAACTTTAGCTTATTCTTGGTCTAAAATAACTACACAAGTACAAAATACATTACAATAGGCCTAAATATTCTCGGATTATATCCAAATCCCAAACCCTAGGCCACCCTCATATGATTATTCGACCCAAACTAGAGTTTTTCCACCATTAATTCACCTAAAACTACCAATTTCATGGTTACATTAGTGAATTACGATAAATAAATCAAGAATAACCTTTCTTAAGAATAGCTCAAGGTTTTATGATTCTTCCCACATTAGGATGAATTCAAATTCTTCCTTGAGGCAACAATTATCTTCTCTAAGGCCTAGGAATCAAACTACAAAAGTAGGAGATCAGATCACCTTTACGAAGAGATTCCTGTTGAAGAATTGCTGAAATTTACTCTAGGTCGCCCTTTCTCTACTCCAGTCTTGGGATTTTTCCCACCTTAGATGAATCCAAACCCTCCCCTAGGGCCACAATCACCTTCTCTAAGGCCTAGGAATCAAACTACAAAAATAGGAGATCAGATTACTCACATTTTCGAAGATTCCTAATAAAGAACCGTTGAAATTTGTCCTAGGTCGACCATGAATACAAACCTTCTCCTAGGCCACAACTACCTTCTCTAAGGCCTAGGAATCGAACTACAAAAGTAGGAGATAGGATTGCTCACTTTTACGAAGATTTGTGATAAAGAACTTTCTCTAAGGCCTAGGAATCGAACGGATTGCTCACCTTTATGAAGATTCCTGATTAAAAACTTAGCGGATTGCTCATCTTTATAGGTGCTGGGGAATCAAGAATAGGTTTGACTTTGACACCATAATGAGAAAATTGACCATGGGCCTAACTCAACCCAAAAGAGTTGACTCATGAGGTAAGGATTGCCCAAAACCATATAAGAAGACCGCAACACATTCCTTCAATCAATGTGGGACACTCTAAGAAGATCCGTGTAGCAACCTCGGATCCTATTTTGATCTCCTCTAAGTCTTGCACAATATTTCCTTTTGGCAACCATCCTTTCTATGTGATTACATTTTCAATGCACACTGGCAATGTGGAAAACCTTATTGTCATGACTCAATTATGGCACTTAGGCCGTGACAGGGCATTTGGAGAGCTTACTACCCATTAGGTGAACTCTAAGCTAAACGTGTAGAAAAATAAAGGAAAAAGAAAGAATATACTAATAGTCTCAACATATGAAGATAAGTGCGACAACGGAATCCAACTACTGAGTATGGCCAAAAATCCCATAAATGGCTGAGTCATGAAGCTACTACTTTGAATACAAAATATGAGAAGTACCAAGTCTGCTTAAGAAGAAGAGGGCACCATGATCTAATGGTGCACACCTCGACTGAACTGGACTGAAGAAAGCTGAAATAATTTAGGTACCTGCTATGTGGTTGCCATCTGTAGCTCCTGCACACGCACAAACATCAAAAGCGTGAGTCTAAAGACCGTACAAGATCATCGGCACACCCTCTTAGCTTACCTGTGGGGCAAGTCTTAGAAATCTCTTCTAATACAGAAAAACACATAAAGCAGTACCAGTATAAGAATAATAATACGGATACTGAGCTAAGTCTGAAATCATGTATACATGCACGTAATGCACCCCTTCAAGCAGTGGTGTACACATAATCTTTTGTAAGTGGTGTCAACATTTGAAGTAGTGAAACAAATTACTATATCGACATGAGAGATGCTAAAATAACTTCCTGTTAGTTGAATTATATTTTTATCACTCTGATTTTAAAGAAAATCCGTTTTGGCACCTTGGTTAAATCTAATAAAATTTGCAAAAAAAAAAAGTGCATGGAGCTAATTTCAAACATCCAGCGTGCTTCTGCAATTTCAAGCGTAAGACCATCAGACCACGCGACATTGTCTGTCAAGCGGTGTCATTCAATATTTATATATCCGTATTTTCACATTGTTTATAGGTATATTCAGTTTAAAATATTTGATGAAGCGGTTTAGAATGACACTGCTTCGACTAACGTGCGTCTGCTCCTGCCTTCAAGATCTGTTTGATACAGATGCATGTTGTGTTCCTCCTCCATCCAAGGCAAAAGAAAAGCTTCTTTCCAGCGGCTGGTTATTCAACTTCGGAATGGTCGGAACCTTTAAAATATATACCAACTCCAGCTCCTGCTTCATCAGGCCTTTAAAACCTTTTTCTCTTCTCTTTGTATTTGAAATGAGTTCAACTAAACTTCTTCACGTTTTTAGGGTTCAAGATGAGGTGGAACATGGACAAAAATATTATGGTGCTTAAACTATTCATGTGGCTAAAACAAAATTGTTCATCACATACAGGCCACAGGAAGTGGTGATTTTCGTTGTTGGTGGGACAACATATGAAGAGTCACGTTCGGTTGCTCTGCAGAATTCTACGAACTCTGGGATTCGTTTTATACTTGGTGGTTCTTCCCTTCTAAATTCTAAAAGGTATGCTCTCCCTTGTACGCCAACCATCATTTTAATCTGGTAGTTATGGCTAACGTACAATAAAGACAGTGCATTTCATGTACTGCTTCCTTGATTTAGCTTGAAAAAAATCTATATTCGACGTTATTGGCTTAACTTTCACATATTGGGGTCCTGAAGCTTATTTCCATCAACTTCAGAACATGTTTTTTGATTGTTATTCCTCGTCGTATCCCAGTTACATTGAACTCTTCAGAATGTTTATTTAGTTTTTAGCATTCAGTTAACTGAAATCTTTTTGTGTAATGTATCTGGTGGACCTGTAGATTCTTGAAGGACCTTGAAGAAGCTCAGAGAATCGCTCGTATAAGCACCAATATGCTTTGAGTTTTGGACTCTACAGTACCTTGTGAAAATCTGAAAATGTAGAATCACAGGTAAAATCTACATTCAGCTTGCTATCACTGTAATCATTGTATAACCCTTTCAGCAGCAGTGGTATGATGACAATATCTTTCAATTTTAGTCTAAAGGGGATACTTGGATTCTGCAGAAGTACATAAAGAGCTGGTTTGCTGATGAAATTCCCATAAATACATTGTGTAGCCGCTGTAATCATCTTCTTTCATAGCTTCCGCGTCCTGCCCAAGTGATACGGTTTTGAGACCTGCTCATCTGTGTGCCACTTTTCATATCTAGATTTGTTGTGTACATGTAGTGTTCTCATATTCCTAAGATACTTATTTTGACTTGTAGTCTTGTAGCATATCTGTTCTCATGTCCTGACTGTTATTTGAAATCACATAAAGCTTACATATGGTACAGTACATCTTGCAGTAGTTTCTGTGAAGGTAGTTATTAACTTAATGTTTGTTTATTTCCCCCCTTCGATATATTCTAAGTAGGCGGTTGAACATGATATTTCATCTTGTGATTTGAAATCAAGAGACGAAATCAATATTTGGACATATGTAATTTCATCTTATGAATAATTTCAAATTCTCCAAAAAGCTTGATTTGAAAATTTCATATATGATTTCACATTTTTCAAATACAAAAATTGATCCATAAGTTCATATTTTTGAAAAAAAAAACCTATCATTTATATCTACATATTTTTTTGCGAGAATATCAAAATTCAAAGAAGTGATGAAATATTGATGGAGTATAAACATAATGACATAGTTACTAATGATGTTGGCCAGGGGCGGCTCAAACCCATTGGTGGCCTAAGGCCAAAATCAAACTAGAGGCCTTAAAAAAAAATTATAAATGTTTTTATTTTAAATCTATTTTTCTAGCTTTTTGAGATGCAAAGTTGTTAATAATTTTTGTGTAGTCAATCTCTTCTAATAATTCCTTTTCAATCGATAATATAGCCAAACCACTTAATCTTTCTTGAGACATTGTCGATCTTAAATAAGATTTTATTATTTTTAATTTTGAAAAACTTCTTTCGGCTGAGGCGACTGTTACGGGAATTGTTAACATTATT
>JAJOOS010010495.1:0-62300 GCA_029582725.1 Solanum chiquidenum
CCCCCCCCACACACACACACACACATATATATATATATATATATATATATATATATATATATATATATATCCATGTTTCATGTTGAAAATATTGTATTCAGTTGAACTCGTATGTGATAAGCTAGATACGCCACTATTTTTTGCCTATTCTTTTTGGGAATATGTAGGATGTGTACCTGGAATATGAGAAGAAGACATATGCAAAGATGATCGATATGTTCAATGAATGAAATTTCAGTACTGAAAAAATGGTAGAATTACTTGCCTATACAGACTAAAAGAAAGGGTATTTCAAAGAAACTAAGGCCCATCAACAATATATATTTAATCGTTTTTCAACAATATATATTTAATCATTTTTCCTGCGTTTTCTAATTCCTCAACCCTCTTTTTTAGCACTAATGCACATTTTTTCTCATCTTTCAGTTGTTGCACTAGAGTGTCAACTTCCTTCTTTAGCTATCTCACCAATACCATTTTTAGTCTCTATTGAAGCTCAGCCAAGCAAAGCATTGCAAGCAATTTTAAAGTCAACCTTGGCAAAAATTTATAAGAGGCAAAAGTAAGAGATATAATTATTGACTATATTTAATCTAATCAATATAGCTTCGAAGTTTAGTCAAATTGACTATCGAGAAGTGAAAAGTGATACATATTATGGGACAAGAGGATTAATGATCTATTCTCCTAAGTGTACAAGTTTCATAAATGCCTTTGTTTTACTCTGTGGCTACCGAACAAGAAAAAATGAAAAACAACATAAAGAGAGGAAAAATATGTGGCTTCACAACCTTAATTCTCCTGTAGACAAAACAACAACCTACGTCATTTTAACACTTTTTTTCAAAACAAAATGCAGCTTATCAAGCTGCAAAATTATGTCATTACAATAACAAAAAACCACAAAACTAACATAATCTAATAATACTAACTTAACACAAACAATAGCACCACAATACATCATTTTGGCAGCTACAAAACCAACAATAATAGCCCAAGAAACTACAAGCAAACTTATCAATTGATGAACTTTCAACTCTAACTTCGAAACTTTATCATCCGGATACTTTCTTCAGATTTGAACTCTCAATTTTATCCTTCAACTTCAAATTTGACATTTTTTCCTTCAAGGTAGAAACTTTTGTCAAATCAGAAATTTCATTTCTATCCATATCATTCAACTCAGACATTTCATTGGCAGTCATATCCTTCAAATAAAAATCTTCAATGCCACCCATATCCTCCACAATCTTCTTCAAATGATTTCTTTCTTTCCGAATTGAATCCAATTCAACTTTTTGATTATGAATCATGGTTGACACATGACGTGGAAGTTTTTCAATCCAATTCCAGTAACCACAAGAATTTAACCCAAGACGTCAATATCTGTAGAATCGACCTCCACCATTTTCAAGAGTTGTAGCATTAAAATGTCTTGCCATAAATCTGCACTTACATGTACGAGATTGAAGTTGTTTAGGAGAAGAAATCGAAGAAGAAGCTGACATTTATAACAAATTGAAGAAAAAGAACAATGATCTTCTAAACCTAGGAAGAAAATTGAAATAAGTTGGGGAAATGAAGTGTAAATTTGGGAACAAGGTTTTAGGGTTATTTTAATTAGTTGGGTTCTTTTTGTATTGAGTCGGGTGGGTTTAATAAGTATTGGGGCGGGTTTAGTTAAAAATGGGTGGGTAATGGGTGGGTTTAAAATTATATTAAATAATTAAATTGCAATCAATGGTTGAGCGTCACATAATTAAAAGGATTATTTAATTATTTTAAATGGTGCTCCATTAATGAAGTGGCTAAAATTGGACCCAAAGATGGATGGGGAGGGTATTTGTGAGCCAATAGGTGGATGGGGAGAGTATTTTGGAGCCAATAGGTAGATGAGGGATAGTTGTGTACCATTTTCAATACTTCAAGAGTATTTTAGGCCTTTTTCCGAATATGGAATGTAATTTTTGTTGGATGTGGTAGATTTCCATTTTATTTTTATTTTTGGTTTCCCACCCGGTGTCCGGAGCCCACATTGAAGTTCCGACTAAATTTGAATCGCGCAGGCTCATTCGGGGGTGGCGCTCCCAACAGAGATTTTCTCCATACCCAGGGCTAGAACCCAAGACATCTGGTTAAAGGTGAAGCACTCCCATTAGTGCACCACAACCCATGTTGGTTGTAAATTTCCATTTCATTGCTACGCTTCTATGACTTATTTTTAAAATGAAAATAAAAAAAATTATATGATTAAAATTAACCTTTTTTGAAATCGTCTCAGTATCTCAATTTCTGTTAGCAATTGTTACAAGTCAGTTAATTTTTTATATTTATAAAGAATATCATATAAAAGTTAAAAAGGTAGAAGTTAGAACATGATATCATACATATTTTTAGTAGTGTATATTATATTGAATTGGTTGAAGTTTTTCAAATATCAAATCAAATTATTTATGTTGGATTTTTAGTCATAAATCAAATCAAACTAATTAAACTCAGGTTTTTCAATTTTGGATTTTTTTTGGGTTTTTCGATAAAATACGTATACAAATATATAATTAACTTGTACTTTAATGATTTTTTAATCTTACCAAAATATAATTATCTAAGATGTTTTTTTAAGAAAATAACATAAACGATGATATAAGTGACGGTACTAAAATATTCAACAAAAAATAATAATGAATTCGCATAAAACAAATATTGCAAATAAATAAGTCATAATGAAAAATGATCATAATTTAAAATACTAAATCATGTTAAAATAAGTCTAATAAGTATTAATTACATGACTAAACAATAAAAAAAACTAAAATTAGGTTATAGATATATTTTATTTGTCTAAATGAAAGAACAAATATTCAACATCATTGTCATTTTTAGTATTAAAGTAATTTTTTTATGTTAACATTAATATTGATTTGATTGTTTTGAGTTTTATTAGAGTTACTAAAATTTATGGAATATAAACTTTATTGGATCATTCAAAATTTCAAGTCAAACTTGAAATAATATGTTAAAAGATAAAAACTACGAAAATGTACAAGAAATATTTGTAAATTAAATATTTTTATGTATAAAAGAATTTTAAAAAATTATATATGATGTCATTTGGTCTCAGATTGACTTTTTAAAGTTAAAACCAAATCAACTCAAATATAGTCGGATTTTTTTTTCCAATACCAAATCATTAATCGAATATTTTTTCTCAATTTGACTCGGCATGCATTTTCGATATGATTTTATTTACCTCTACTACTTCCATCGAACTTTAACAAAAACTCTCGAGATATTTTAATACTTTAAAATTTGATGAATCAAAGAAAAATGAATGATGATAAGAATAGATAAGATGCATCCCACTATTATATAGTAGTGTATAGAAGCGCACCCAAAATTTGAGCGGGAGGAAACACCACAATTTCAAGTATGTTAATTGAAGGCAAAAGGATTTATATTAATTTTTTATTTTTATTTTGTGTAGAGAGAAATTGTGGAATAGCCATGAATATTATTGTTTGAGGAATATGTATGCCTTAGTTTGGATTATCAATTTACAAATATTCCTTTACATTTGCGATTAGTTGCTTGATTGCATAATTAACGGCCCATTTTATCTATTATCTGTTTTACATGCCTAAAAAAGATATGGATAGATTAGAAAAAGTGTTAGGAGAATGTGATCTAACTTTCTAGTAGCAAAGTAAGAATTTGTGATTATAATATGAATATGCCTAGTCATCGCATTTTATTAAATATAATAAGTGTATGGCATTCTCTTTAGATCAATTCCAATAGGAATATAGACATTGATCTGTGTTGAGTAGGTGTGTTGTGTAATAGTTTGAAAGACTAAAACGAATATCAACAATCTGGTTAATTAGCAATTGTGATAATTGAATTAATAAATTGCATTTGGATAATGTAGTAGGAATTGGCGCCTCGTCCACAACCTAAAATATATTCTGGAAAATGAAAAGTCTTTGAAGATGAAAAGTCATTTCTCCTATATTGGTAGAAGAAAGGAAAATTATTGCCCTTATATTAGGAAACACTTCCTTTAGTTCTTAAAGGGTTAAGAAGAAGGTGCCCCTCGCGTCGTCGTCGCTCGCTCGGCTTTGGATTTGGATTTGGCAAATGATTGATTGATAATATTTATGGAAAAAATTTATTTAATTAATATCATTAATTGATTTCGTTTCTCTTATAAATTAATTCAGAATGTTAGTTAATTAACAAAATTAATTTCGCGTAACGGAATTATTTGAAATTCGCGCGTAATGGTAAAGTCGTCTGAAGGGATTTGTTCCTTTTGAAAAGACGTTATTTTTTCCAAAAGACGCAACGTTCTGGAAAGACATGTCTGAACAGATACATTCACACCATGGTCCGAACAGACGTGTTCCTTGCTGCAAGTGGCTATAAATAGAGTCTTTTTCCATTTTTCAACACTGAAAATTTTTCCTCTCTGCATACATTTTCTTACAAAAACAAAATTGTCGATCGATTGAGTTTGTGTGTGCTCTCGTTGTTGTTCTTGCGTTCGCTGAAATTAGTGAAGTTTGAGGTACCACCACTTCTCTAATAGTTAATCTATTTTATCTTGGGAGTAATTAATCTGTAACCTCAAGTACTTGAGGGGATTAAATTTCTTAGGAAAAAAAGTGGGTTCTGTGGACTCGGATTTTTATTTTCTGTCTATTTCATCTTTTTTTCTATTTTTATTTTTCCTAACCTGAATACAGGAGATAACAAGCTTAAGAAATTTAATTTGATTTTTGTCTTTGAGGTTTTTCTGGAGATTAAAACCTTTATGGTTTTCTACTCTGTTTGAATTTTAAAATTCATTCGATTAACGATTAAAAGAACACAAAAACTTTATCGTTAAATTAGAAACAGGCTGTGTAAGGATTTACTCTTTACTGTTAGTATTTCACATACTAAATTGTCTGTCATTTGTGACAAAAAAATGACAAATTCAAGTCAAGTAAATGTTGGAACAGTGAGTGCTGCAACAACATCGGTTGCACACAATTGTTCAACTGCTGACTTCACAGCATAATATGTTCTTCTATCTAACTACGCTGAATCTGTAGAGGTTCATTAGTGAGAACGTTCCTGTTTTGTCGGATGAAACTCCGGCCGAAAAATGATTCTTGGTGACAAAAGCATGGATACATTTAGATTTTTTGTGTAAAAATTATATTCTAAGTGACTTGCAAGATGATATGTACAATGTGTACAATAGTGTCAAGACCTCAAAAGAACTCTAGGATGCTTCAGAAAAGAAGTACAAAACAGAGGATGCCGGAATGAATAAGTTCATTGTGGTAAAGTTTTTGGACTATAAGATGATAGACAGTAAGACCGTCGTCACCCAAGTTAAAGAACTGCAGGTCATAATTCATGATCTCCTTGCTGAAGGTATAAATTTATTTAATGCCTATGTTGAAAATATTAAGTCTATTCTAAATACTCACATAATCTTTAATGTAGGATTGATTGTGAATGATGTTTTTCAAGTGACAAACATTATTGAGAAGTTATCTCCGTTGTGGAAGGACTTCAAAAACTACTTGAAACATAAACGCAAAGAGATGACTGTTGAAGATCTCATGGTAAGGCTGAGAATCGAAGAGGATAACAAGGCCGAAGAAAAGAGGTCACGTCGTAATTCAGCAATATCTGGAGTAAATATTTTTGAAGAAGATCCCTCAAAATCAAAGATAAGAAAGAAAGCATCTGGTCCAAAGAGCAATCCTCCTAAGAAGAAATTCAATGGAAACTGTTTCAATTGTGGCAAACTGATGAGTCCACGATTTGGACTCATTTGGGGCTTTGTTTTAATAAATTTAGTGTCCTTAAATGCATCTTTTGTGCCAATAACTGATGTAAAATGCTTGAGTTTCAAGTATTTGGATTTGGAGACAAAGCATGGACACTATTGGGCAAAAAGGAACAGTTGAAAGAGCGAATAAAAGACGGCATGAGGATCGCCTAATCTATTAGGCTAGTCGCCGAATGGCCATGGTCTCGCCTAATATTTCAGTGTGCCAAGCTCTGAAGGAGAAAATTGAGTCAGCGAGATAAAGGAGCAGTCGGCGAGTCGCCGAATAGTTCCGCGATGCAGTGCTATATCGCCCAAAGTTACAGAACTTAAATTTGTTGAAGGTCAATGCAGAGAGGCAATTACATAGACCAAAGGGCGAATTGTCGAGTGGATCGGCGATCCCGACTAACTGCGTCGAATGGACCTTCGCAACACACTTTTTGACAACTATAAATACTTGTTTGAATTTTTAGTTTAATAGGCAACCCGTTTATGAAATTTTAGAATTACTCAGTTTTAGAATTTAGTTTTTGGAGACATTTCCCCTTAGCTTTGGAGATTTTGAAAATCCCCATTTTGAAGAAATTGGAAGTGGGTATTGAAGATTCTTCATCTTAGACGTGTGTAAAGACCATATCAATCGTACCCACTTGATGAAACTACTTTTCGGTATCAATTTCTATCTCTTTACTATGTCTAGCTAAAACCCCAATTTTGGGGGTGTGATTATGTGAATATGAGTTGAATTTACTGCTGGGTATTGCTAATTGATAGTTCATTTGCTGTTTAAAGGTGATTTCGTTCAGTGGTTGTGTTTGAATTTAATGGGATTGTAGTTGCAAATATAATTTTAACTTCGTGTTTTTGGCTTGCTCGAGAGAGAGGTTTTAAAACCAAAACTACTGAATCGATGGACTGTGGTTATTGGATTATTGTGGGTTCAGCTCGAGCGAGTGAATCCTAAATCCTCTCCCACACATTCAGCTCGAGAGAGTGAATGGACTAAGGCGAAGGTTGTGCTTCATTGCCGCTTATTGGTGTTCGAGAGAAACCGATTTGATTTTGTGATAAATTGTTCGAGAGAAAGTTTACCCCAACTATAGTCTAGCTTAGTGACTAATTTACAGTGATTTACTATTAATAGCAATTACCCAATTGTTTACCTTACCCCATAATCCTATCACATCCCAAGAATCCCGTCTCCATATTTGTATTTTCGTTTTTAGTTGTCGTTTTAGTTGATAATTAATTAATTACAAAACCCCCTTTTAATACTTGATACTTGTGTCACCCTTTAATTTATCATGTTTTTCTTCGTAAATGTTTATAGCTATAATTGACTTGGACACATTTATCCTTTTCTATTGATTCTCAATTACGAACCGCTCCTTTGGGACTCGACCCCAACTCACTAGTAGGGTTATATTATTACTCACGGTCGTTGGCACTTGAACTGAAAGTAGTGTCCTCATACGTGAAATCAAAATGGCTCCGCTGCAGGGGAGTGGTGTTAGTTGAGAATTTTTATTTAAGTAAATTTTGTTCTTGTTAGTTATAGTTCTACTTACTTAATTTTTGGTTTGGTTTTGCTCGTTTGTGTTGAAACAGGAAGAATGAGTGTGAATGGTGACAATGGTTACTAAATGGACCATCCCTTTTTGAGACTGTTGAATCTTAGGGGCAAATTCCTAATGTTCAAACAATTGGGAGGTGAGACTATCCATGAGATGTGGTCGAGATTTAAAGCAATACTGGAGCAGTGCCCATCTCATGGATTGCCAGATAAATTGCTACTAGAGTGTTTCTATAGAGGTCTTGGTCTAAAAAATAGAAGCGTTGTTGATGCATTGTTCGCAAGTTGTTTGGTCCAACAACCTTATGAAGTAATAGCCCAACTCCTTGATGGTATGGTTAAAACCAACAAGAAAACAGAAAAAGACCGAGAATGGGCAACATTGTTGATGCAGCTTGATGTCTTGTCTAAGAAAGTTATGGAGTTAGAGGCAAGGTCTAACAAGAAGGACAAGTACCTTCCTCATCACAAGTGTCAAAAGATGAAGCAGCAGGAGAGTGAACAAAATCAAGTGGATCTTTCACTCATTCTACACAAAATCAAAGAACAAGATAGAGTGTTGAATGAACTGAAAGAATACTAATGATTAATCAGATGATGACCTCTCATTCCATGATTAATCAGCTGCAAGACGCCCAAATAAACCAAGTGTTGTCATATGTCTACTCACAGTTTAAAGAGGGTTTGCCTAGTGATACTATGGTCAACCCCAAGAATGAAGGTTGAAGGTGGACTTACGTCCTGCCACTACGTTAACTAAGGCGTTGCTTGGGAGGCAACCCAAGACCCTTTTTATTGCTTAATTTTCATTTTAGAAATAATGGTGTGTTGATTGTGCATGTTAAAGTGTGGGAAATGTTTGAAAGGTGTAGATTGGTGAGCTAAAGTCTAGTCGATGAAACGCCGAAGAGGTCGGCGAAACACCGAAAAGGTCGGCGACCCCGACCCAGACCGCCATTCAAGACAAATTTAAGGTAGAGCCTGTAAAACTCGGTGAGCCCAAGACATTATTGGCGATTCACCGATTTGGTCGGCGATCGTGATCTATACCGCCGTTTGGAACCCCACATCAACTGAGGGTCCTGTAAAACTCGGCGAGATAAGTGACCACTCGATGTTTCACCGAGTGGGTCGGCGATCACGACTAACATCGCGGAATGGGTGAGAACTGGACAGTTTATTAAATGGACAAAAGTTTAAATTTCAAATTCTTTTAGTTTCCCTCATTTTTCATCTTCCCAAACTCGCACCTATTTAGTATTTTCAATATTTTCACATTTTCAAGAGTATTTTAGTCATCGTAGTTGTGTTGGGAGTGGATTACATTGCTTCCTAGCTTTTAAGTCATTATTATTCGGCATTTAAGGTTGGTTTTCCGAATCCCACATTTATTTTTACTAATTTGTATTCTTATGCAAGCAATATTATGTTGTTAATGTGTGATGGGTCTCTCTGATAGGATTAGTATGTTTGAATGTCTATTTTAAGCTGATAATCTTTCCCATATTATTTTGATTATTGAAATCCCATATTCTTGTGCGTTGAAATGAATTTAATTTTGTAGAGTTGTGCTTGCGTGTTGTTGGGTCTAGTTGGGTGAAGTCTGAGTAGTCCGTATTTGTGCCAACCGACATAATTTGCCCAATGATAGAGCGGGTGTCGTCCTTCTTAAGGGCAAAAGCCGTCAATTGGCCAAATTTGGCAAAATCGGGAGAAGTCTGAGTATCCCAGGGCAATAGGTGTTATGGGTCTCGTTTGAATTTGAGTTGTGCATGATTTGATTTTGTTTTAGAGGGTTGCGGTGTTGAATTAGAGAAGTTGGGTTGAAAATAGGCACGTTGGGTCATTTGGCGAGCTTGGTCGTGCTCGCCGAACCACTCAGCGGTTCGCGTAATATCCCCATCTCGCCTTTACTTTCATGTTTTATGTGTTGTTGGGTTTTGTAACTTTCGGCGAGAAGCCTGAGGTCGTCGAGGGTACTCGGTGACTCGATCACCCTTTGTCTGCACCCCTGAACCCTTTTTTGCACTGCAACTCTCGACGAGCTAATTCTTGCTCACCGAAAGTTGTTGGCGATTCGCCGAAAGACCTTTCCCTTCGCTGACTTGCCGAGAATTTTGAGCCAATCTTTAGGTGAGCCCAGCCTAGCTCGCTAAAGCGTGTCTGCGATTGGCCGACTAGTTCGGCAAGTCTGTCTGCAACTGTGCTTCTATGATTTTAACTGAAATATTCCTAACTTTTTCTCGATGTTTTACAGACATGGCTAGATCTAAAGTTTCAGGAAAAAACATGCCACCCCGAGGGAAAGCAAAAGGGATTACACTCTATGAGGATGCAACTGCATCCAGGGGAAAGGCAACAAAACTCACCACAACTGCTAGAAAAGGCAAGGGTAAAGGCAAAGCACCTCGTCACCCGAGGAAAGCTTCGACAGTAACGGCATCTATGACACTTACCTCACCACATTTGAGAATGAGGGTGAGCACCAGGAGCCTCAAACTATTGCGTATGATGATGATGAGCTGGTAGTAGCACAGAGGGCAGAGCTACGTTAAAAAAGAATGAATGATCCGTCTAGGATCTGAACTCCTCCGGCTACCACTCCTCCTCTAGTCCCAGAACAAGCAGTGGTGCTGGCACCCCCAATACTGGGCCTTCCTCCAAAGTCGATGAATAGATTAAAGACTGAGGGGCTGAGGACAATTATTGAGGAAAAGCGTATGTCCATGAATGGAGTGATTGATAGGTATCCAGAAATTATGAGTTGCCTCAAGTATCATAATTTCCAGATCTTCACCAATCCCCGTGGCCCATACATTCCAAATTGGGTCCGGGAGTTCTATGCTTCTTATGGGACCTTGATAGCACATAGGAAGAAACAAGTAACAACATTCAAACCGGTTGACTATGTAGTCGTCTGGGAAAGATGGTCAAGTGTGATCATGCCGTTATTGATGCTATCCTAGATCGTCCTGATGACATTGATGATGAATGCCATCACATAATTAGGAATAAAATGCTAGACAACATGAAGAAATAGTTAGCTTCGTTGATCTCAGACGACACTCTCAAGTGGCTTGAGGTTGGTGTTGTTATTGAAAAGAAAGACCTCAACGTGGCATCTCGATATTGGTTTGGTTTCATCAGCAGTACAGCCATCCCAAAATGAGTCTATTCTCCGACATGCCAAAACAGCCTGTCTAGGTTGCATTATTGATAAAACTCAGGTAAATTTGGGGATGATCATTGTTTCAGAAATTCTCATACGTGCAAAGCAGCGCCAGACCTCATTTTCTTCCCGATATTAATCACCGAGTTGTGCAGACGGGTTCGGGTACCTAGAGATGCAAAGAAGGATGTGGAAGTGATTCCCATATTCTCCATTGATATCTGGAGGATCGAAGATGAATATCTTAAGGATCAGATAGAGAAGGGGCAGAAAGCAGCCCCGGTGGACCCTTCCCCGGTTGTGGACACATACTCCATACCTGCAGAGGCATCTTTGCCTATTTCGGCCCATGGGACTTCAGGTACCTCTACTGCTACTCTTTCTGATGTTCCTAGTTCTTCTGTTGTTGCACTGCCCTCTAGACCTGCTGCTGTTGTCTCCCGGACTCCGATCACCCAGGCTTCATTACTCCGGATGGGGAAACTTACCCATTCTGCTGATCGTCGAGCTGCCAGACTCGAGGCCTCCATTTCGGGTATGATTAAGACTGCCCTGGTTGATGCTGTGACACTATTGAGCATTGACATTGATTCCCTTACGGGAAGGATAGTGGTGTGTGACCGTGGCCAAGGGGCCACCGAGGAGGTGACAGCCTTAAAAGTTGCTATAGCTGTGTTGCGGAGCGATGTGAATCAGTTGAAGTCCACTGATATGTCCATGATCTTCGAGACGGTGGAGATCCCAAATGTGCCAGAGATACCTCCGACTACCACCGAAAACGAGGGTAGAGTTGAGGAAGCAGCTCATCTTGAGTCTGAGGCGGAGACTGATGAGGCGATGCTCGAGGTGGCTGAGGAAGCTTCATATGAGGGCCTTACTGAGACTGAAGGGGCCATGGTAGATGTTGTTGTACATGCTTCCTTAGCAGATACTCCATTGGTTGCTCCTAGTGCAGTTGTTGTTCCTTTTGAGATGACTCTGGGTACTGAGGCCCGAGATCAGACTGATGCACCCGGCAACGATGCCTAGACAGATGAAGCGACTGCGTACACATGATCCCCTTTTTACCTCCCTCTATGTCTTTATTTCTTTTGATTTTTGGATATTATTAGCTTGTTTGCATTTGAGGGCAAATGCTTTTATTTGTGGTGGGGTGAGGTCCACCTTTTGTGTGACATTCGTAATTCTTGTTTTGTTTATATATTTGGGCTTTGAGCTAAATTTGTATTATACACTGCTTTTTGTGGATGTTTATATATTTGGGCTTTGAGCTAAACGTGTGTTATACACTACTTTTTGTGGATGTTTGAGCTTGTGGCTCATTGTTTTTAATTATAAATGATTTTTTACCCTTCCGGAAAAAATTTGCCACCTTTTGTTTGTATTGAATGTGGTTGTTCTTATGCAAATTTGAGTATTGGTTTTGATCAATATCAATGACTTGAATATTGCTCATAATCGAACAAAAGTAAATGTGCGGCTACGATGAGGCCAAATGAAGTTGCATAGCCAATATGTAAACTTTTTGCATCTCGTTGTGACTAGCCAAGTATCGAATTTAGTCTCTTGTGATGAAAATTGCACACTAGCGAAAGTGTGGAGTCTTGTGTGACTTTGGTGTCAATGCCTTGTGTGATGAGCTTACCATGAACCATGTGTGATGGCACCTAGAATTTGCCCCGTTGGTCCGGCTGACTAAGTGATGTGAACTCTTGATATGATCTTAGGCAACTTTAAGGAGTGTGCAACAATTTGACATTATACCTCTTTTTGTTGCCTACCTTGTGAGTGTGTGAAACTCTTTTGAGCACCCTTTGAGCGTTGACCTTTTTTTGGAAGAAACTTGATAACATTGTGACCTTTGAATGATCCATTACCCATAATCCTCATGATTTGTGGTTTGTTTAAATAGCCAACTTAGGTCAAAAGCCTAAATTGGGGGTGTGGTGAAAAGAGAAGGTAAATCAAGACGTGAAAGAAAGTCCCCTTTTACCCATGTTTTGAGAAAAATAGAACCCCCTCCATACAAAAAAAAGAAGAAGAAAAGAATGAAAAAGAAAAAGAATGAAAAATTTATGGAATAAAGTTGTGAAAATACAAAAAGAAATGGGGTTTCCAGCAGTCCATGGAAAGTGAATAATGGGATAACTTGTAAGCACAAATGAAAAATGATGAAAAGAAGGAAAAAAAGTGTTGTTCACACCACGTTTCATGAGGACTATAGCCAATGAGCCTAAATGACCATACCTTTGCACTCAGCCCCGTTACAAGCCTTGAAAAGACCTTTTTTTTTTTATCATGAGTGACCTCAAACAAATGTTGGTTGGAAAATACGGGCAAACCTATAGGTGAGATCATACATTGTGTTCATCTTTGTGAGTGTGAGCGTTGCATTTGATTCCGGAACTTTAAATTATTGAACCATTGTGTGGAAATATGAAATCATTCTTTGTGTAAGGGCATTTGATTTCCTTTGTTGAGCTTGAACTTGCATTTGAAGCAAGTATTGTGAGCTTAAGATTCTTTGATAATGGTGAGTCACAATTGGAAACTTTGAGTGCACATTTGATCCTTGCATGAGTAAGTTGAGTCTTTTTGTGTGCATTCATGATTGAGTCTTATGTAGCACTGTTTGAGGCATCCTTTTTGAACTGCTGAACTTGAGTTTACTTGAGGACAAGCAAAAGTTTATGTTGGGGGTGTTGATGAGTCAACGATTTGGACTCAATTAGGTTAGTGTCCTTAAATGTATATTTTGTGCCAATAACTGATGTAAATCCTTGAGTTTCAGGAATTTGGATTTGGGGACAAAGCATGGACAATATTGGGCAACAAGGAACAAGGCAACTGAAAGAATGAAGAAAAGACAGCATGAGGATCGCCTAATCCATTAGGCGAGTCGCCGAATGGCCATGGTCTCACCTAATGTTTCAGTATGCCAAGCTCTGAAGAAGAAAATCGAGTCGGGCGAGATAAAGGAGCAGTCGACGAGTCGCCGAACAATTCCGCGATGCAATGCTATATCGCCCAAAGTTACAGAACTTGAATTTACTGAAGGTCAATGCAGAGAGGCAATGACACAAACCAAAGGGCGGATCACTGAGTGGATCGGCGATCCCGACTAATTGTGACGAGTGGACCTTCACAACACACTTTTTGACAACTATAAATACTTATTTGAATTTTTAGTTTAATAGGCAACCAGTTTATGAAATTTTAGAATTACTCAGTTTTAGAACTTAGTTTTTGGAGACATTTTCCCTTAGCTTTGGAGATTTTGAAAATCCCCATTTTGAAGAAATTGGAAGTGGGTATTGAAGATTCTTCATCTTAGACGTGTGTAAAGATCATATCAATCGTACCCAGTTGATGGAAACACTTTTCGGTATCGATTTCTATCTCTTTACTATGTCTAGCTAAAACCCCAATTCTTGGGGGTGTGATTATATGAATATGGGTTGAATTTACTGCTGGGTATTGCTAATTGATAGTTCATTTGTTGTTTAAAGGTGATTTCGTTCAGTGGTTGTGTTTGAATTTAAAGGTGATTTCGTTCAGTGGTTGTGTTTGAATTTAATGGGGTTGTAGTTGCAAATATAATTTTCACTTCGTGTTTTGGCTTGCTCGAGAGAGAGGTTTTAAAACCAAAACTACTGAATCGATGGACTGTGGTTATTGGGTTGTCGTGGGTTCAGCTTGAGAGAGTGAATCCTAAACCCTCTCCCACACATTCAGCTCGAGAGAATAAATGGACTAAGGCAAAGGTTGTGCTTCATTGCCGCTTATTGGTGTTCGAGAGAAACTTATTTAATTCGAGGTAAATTGTTCGAGAGAAAGTTTACCCCCACTATAGTCTAGCTTAGTTACCAATTTACAATGATTTACTATCAATAGCAATTACCCAATTATTTAGCTTAGCCCATAATCCTATCACATCCCAAGAATCCCGTCTCCATATTTGTATTTTCGTTTTTAGTTATCGTTTTAGTTGATAATTGGTTACAAAACCCCCTTTTAATACTTGACACTTGTGTCACCCTTTAATTTATCATGTTTTTCTTCGTAAATGTTTATAGCTATAATTTACTTAAACACATTTATATTTTTTCTATTGATTCTTAATTACGAACAGCTCCATTGGGACTCGACCCCAACTCACTAGTTGGGTTATATTACTACTCACGATCGTTGGCACTTGAACTGGAAGTAGTATCCTGATATGTGAAATCACAAACATGGTCATAGGGCTACTGAATGTTGGGGTCCCAAGAAGGAAAAAAAGAAGGATCAAACAAATTTGGCTCAATCCAAAGAAGAGATGGACGATATCTGTGCAATGCTTTCAGAATGCAACTTGGTTGGAAATTCAAGAGAATGGTGGATAGATTCTGGTGCCTCATGCCATGTTTTTGCCAACAAAGAATTATTTGCATCATATACTCCAGCACCAGTAAACGAGAAGTTATTTATGGCGAACTATGTTGCTGCAAAGGTTGGAGGAACTGGCAAGGTCCACTTAAAGATAACCTCGGGCAAGGTGGTGACTTTGAATAGGGTCTTGTATGTTTCAGAATTGTGAAAGAACTTAGTTTCTATACCAATTCTTACCAAGAATGGATTCAAATGTGTATTTGTTTATGATAAAGTTGTAGTAAGTAAGAATGAGCTTTTTAAAACTCTTTCTGAAAAAATATGTAGGCCCCTACTTTAGTTCTCTTTTGGGGGCTTACAAGGGTGTTCCGTTAGCAATGGGAAGGTTAGATCAAGTGATAGAGGGAGGTGGTAGGAGACGTATCTTTGCAATATGTAATTACGTAAAAAACAAGGTCTAAAGACGAAATTGGGAAATAAGGAACTGGTGAGCATTCCCATGTTCATTTGTCCAACTAACTATGTGATTGAATTAATGTGGTACGTAGGAACATCCATTGTTGTTTCCATTTTCCAGGCTGCCCATTCTCTTTGTATGAAAAGTAGGAGTAGGAAATGTCATAGGTAAAGCCGTCCAGTACTATATATGTAAGCCTTTCATGTATTGCATTCGTTTTACCTCACTGAGGGCCTCTTCAAACTCAGTGTAATTGCGGTTGATATGAATAAAAATTCTGCTTCTTCTTACTTGCTTGAGTCTAAATATTTATGGCATGAACGTTTGGGACACATCAATAACAAAACCTTGCAAAAACTGATTAACTTAAATGTTTTACCTAAATTTGAGTGCAATAAATCAAAATGTCAAGTTTGTGTTGAATCTAAGTATGCTAAGCATCCTTATAAATATGTTGAAAGGAATTCATACCCCTTAGAACTGATTCACACTGACATTTGTGACATGAAGTCAACACCATCACGTGGTGGAAAAAATTAGTTCATAACTTTTATTGACGATTGCACTAGATAATGTTATGTTTATTTGCTAAATGGTAAGGATGAGCAATAGATGCATTTAGGCAATATAAAACTGAAGTTGAAAATCAGTTGGATAAAAATATCAAAATGATTAGAAGTGATAGAGGTGGAGAATATGAATCTCCATTTGTAGAAATATGTTTGGAAAATGGAATCATTCATCAAACTACTGCTCTTTACTCTCCTCAATCTAATGGAATTGCGGAAAGGAAAAATCGAACTTTAAAGGAAATGATGAATGCCTTACTTATAAGTTCAGGTTTACCACAAAACTTATAGGGGGAAGCTACCCTTACAGCAAATTAAATACTCAATAGAGTGCCTCACACCAAGACACATGTTATTCCATATGAGAAATGGAAAGGTAGAAAACCCAACTTGAAATATTTCAAAGTGTGGGGGTGTCTAGCCAAAGTCCAGGTTCCTATACCTAAGAGGGTGAAAATAGGACCTAAAAGTGTGGATTGTGTATTCATTGGATATGCCACAAATAGTAAGGCATGTCGATTTTTGGTTCATATGTCTGAACATTCAGATATTCATGACAATACGATAATAGAATCAGATAACGCTGAATTCTTTGAACATATCTTTTCGTAAAAAAACTAGACTTGAGTCATCTAGTGGGGGATCTAAACAACCTCAAGAAGAACCAAAAGAAAATGTACCTAACGAAGAGAGTTCAAGGCACAGTAAACGTCAATGGACATCTACTTCGTTTGGATCTGACTTTGTAACATTTCTTCTTGAAAGTGAGCCTCAAACGTTCAAGGAAGTAATGTTGTCTAGCAACTCAACCTCTTGGAAGGAGGCTGTCAATAGTGAGATTGAATCAATATTAAGCAATCATACTTGAGAGTTGGTTGATCTTCGGGTTCGAAATGGATTTTCAAAAGGAAGATGAAAGATGATGGAACTATTGACAAATATAAAGCAAGACTTGTTGTCAAAGGCTTTAGACAGAAAGAAGGTTTTGATTATTTTGACACATACTCGCCAGTGACTAGGATTACATAAATTCGAATGTTAATTGTCTTAATTACAGTATACGGTCTTGAAATCCATTAAATGGATGTGAAAACTGCCTTCTTAAATGGAGAGCTGGAAGAAGAGATTTACATAGAACAACCTGAGGGTTTCGTAGTTCCCAGTAAAGAAAAGAAAGTATGCAAACTTGTTAAGTCACTTTATGGACTAAAACAAGCACCGAAACAATGGCATGCGGAGTTTGATCA
Source organism: Solanum chiquidenum (assembly GCA_029582725.1). Classification (NCBI taxonomy): domain Eukaryota; kingdom Viridiplantae; phylum Streptophyta; class Magnoliopsida; order Solanales; family Solanaceae; genus Solanum; species Solanum chiquidenum. The sequence goes on from JAJOOS010010495.1 coordinate 17,217, forward strand.
AATCATGTTGGCAAATTGATTTAAGATCAATGAATGTGATAAATGTGTCTACGTCATGAAGTCATTGTATACCTATATGTGGATGACATGCTGATAATGAGCAAGGACATTGCTAATGTAAAAGCTACTACGCGTATGCTCGCTAGTAAGTTTGCTATGAAAGATCTAGGAGTTGCCAATTTGATATTGGGAATTAAGATTCATAAAACTCCTAACGGTCTAGAATTGTCTCAATCTCATTACATTCGAAAGATACTTGAAAAGTTCAAGTACTTGAATTTCAAAAGGGCAAAGACTCCAACTGATGTGAACCTTAATCTTGCTAAGAATAAAGGTGAAATCAGTCTCAATTGGATTATGCCAGAGTATGGGGAAGTTTGATGTATGTCATGAACTGTACACGATCAGACATAGCTTGCGCTATAAGTAAACTGATTCGATACACAAGCAATCCCAATCAACATCATTGGATGGCAATGAAGAGAGTTTTGAGGTACTTAGATGACACTCAAAACTATGCTTTATATTACAACAAATATCCAGCAGTTGTTGAAGGATATAGTGATGCAAATTGGATTACTAGGTCAACTGAAACGAAATCCACGAGTGGATATGTTTTCACTATTTGTGGAGGAGCAATATCTTGAAAATCATCCAAACAAACATATATAGCTCGCTCTACAATGGAGTCTGAATTCATCGCCTTAGACAAGGCAGGTGAAGAAGCTGAATGGCTCCAGAATTTCTTAGAAGATATTCCATTTTGACCCAAACCAATGGCCCCTATATGCATACACTGTGATAGTCAAGCTGCAATAGGAAGGTCTGGAAGCGTTATGTATAATGGGAAGTCTCGTCATATACGATGAAGACATAACTCTGTTAGACAACTATTTTCTAGTGAAATTATCACAATTGACTATGTAAAGTCAAAGGATAATGTGTCGAATCCACTTACAAAAGGCCTAACTAGAGAGGGAGTTGAGAGATCATCGACGGGAATGGGACTATGGCCGAGAACAAGTCATTGTGGCGGTAACTCTACCTAGAAGACTGGAGATCCCAAGATCTAGGTTCAAGAAGATCAAACAAAGTCATAGATGACAGTTCAACATTGTCAAAATTTATTTTATGGTCAATTCTCATGATGAGACAATGTTCAGTAACCAGGATAACGGCGTAAGGACTTTTTAATGGTTTCTAAGTTTGATACATGGTATATCAAATAGTGTATCTACGGGATAACAAAGTTAGAAACCACCTATGTAAGTGTGAAGTGTAAGCCGCTTCAAGGAGAATCCGGTAAGGCCAGTTCTATAAGCACTTATTAACCAAGACGTGTTAATGGCTGAAACGAACAAAACAATGAGAACCAAAAACAGTTCAAAGGTTGATTGTGTGATTTATGTTGTCTAGGTATACACCAAAGCTCGACGGTTCAAAGATATCAAATCTACCGATCGACCGAGTATATCCGATATATGTTCACTACGAAAAGTTTAAAGGGAAACCTACTTATCCAGATGCGATTAACCTTTACTTACGAGACACACAAGTTTTTCATGCAAATGTTTTAACAATAGTCATTCCCCATTCATGTGGGGGATTGTTGGGTTTTAGCAAGGTGTGAATGAAAAATAAGAAGAGAAAATGGAAAAAGTGGGGGAACCAATTTGGAGGGAAAATGAAAAGTCATTTCAAATGAAAAGTCTTTGAAGATTAAAAGTCATTTCTTCCATATTGGTAGAAGAAAGGAAAATTGTTGACCTTATATTAGGAAAAACTTCCTTTAGTTCTTAAAGGGTTAAGAAGAAGGTGCCCCTCGCGCCATCGCTCGTCGCTCGCTCTGCTTTGGATTTGGATTTGGCAAATGATGTGATTGATTGATAATATTTTTGGACAAATTTTTTTTAATCAATCTCATTAATTGATTTTGTTTCTCTTATAAATTAATTCAGAATGTTAGTTAATTAACATAATTAATTTCGCTTAACGGAATTATTTGAAATTTGCGCGTAACGGTAAAGTCGTCTGAAGGGATTTGTTCCTTCCGAAAATACGTTATTTTCCCCAAATGACACAACGTTCTGGAAAGTCATATTTGAACAGATACGTTCACACCATGGTCCGAACAGACGCGTTCCTTGCTGCAAGTGGCTATAAATAAAGAGTCTTTTTCCTTTTTTCAACACTGAATGTTTTTCCTCTCTGCATACATATTTTTACAAAAACAAAATTGTCGATCAACTTAGTCTGTGTGTGCTCTCGTTGATGTTCTTGCGTTCGCTGAAATTAGTGAAGTTTGAGGTACCGCTACTTCTCTAATAGTTAATCCGTTTTATCTTGGGAGGAATTAATTTGTAACCTCGGGTACTTGAGGGGATTAAATTTCTTTAGGAAACACAGTGAATTCTGTGGACTCGGATTTTTATTTTCTGTCTGTTTCATCTTTTTTTCTGTTTCTATTTTTCCTAACCTGAATACAAGAGATAACATATAATATAACCAACTTTGCGATAAAATACTTGCTTAATTAAGTAATAATAGTAATATCTAGAAAATAGTAAAATTTTGAGTCTGTAGAAATATTATAATATAAAATTAAAGTAATTAAATATTTTAATACCTCAAAAGAATAACCTCACAAAATCATTAAAAAAATTTTATTCAAAGTGTTTTCCTAACCTAACTTTCTTACAAAATACAATTACTCAAAAAAGGAAACAAACGCAACTAATTCTTTTCAAATTGGCGACTTTCAAATGAAGAAATGGCTCTCCTTTTATAGTAGCAAAACTTTGGACTCCAAATTATATAATAAGAACAAAATAAATGGTCAATTTTTCTCTACCATATAATTATGCTTTTAACTCCAAAAAATACTTATGACCAAGTAAATTGTCACATGCCAAATAAGGCATGAAGTGGCCAACTAATTAAAGGTGAGAACCAAACTATCACTTTACCGAACTTTTTATCCATCCTTTCCCCAACAGGTTTTACATGGATTGTGTCTAAAATTAGGGTGGTTTTTAATTTTTGTTTCTTGAATTTGTGATTTTTAATTTTTGTTTATTATATTCGTTTAGTAAAAAAATTTGGACAAAAATATTTTTAACTATAGTTTAAATAATTTTGCAAGGAAATTCTTTTATGTCTTTAAGGCATAATTTTTGTTTTGCAAGACAGTTATAATTTGTGCTACTAAACTTATATCCTTGAAATTATCTTATAATTATTGAATTTTATTTATGTCAAATAGACTAATGAATAAGTTGAAAAATGATCAACCTTCTTTTTAATTGTATCAATAAATAAAGAGAGAAATATATAAAATATCATTATATATTTTTTAAATTGAACCAAATCGACAATACTCAAATCAATGGATAAAATTATATTTGATTTTGTTTAGTTTTAATATTTAAAACATCAATTAAATCTGCTTGATTTTGATTTTACCTCATAATTGATCCAAATCGAATCATAAAACACCCCTAATTATATTCTATTCTTTTAAAAATGAGTGGTATTTTTACCTTTTCATTTTGTTTTAAAATAAATAGTATTTCACATAATTAAGGAGACATTTCCTTATTTAAATAAAGAAAGAAATTTCTAAATAGTTATGTATATATCATTCAATATATTTAAGTTAGTAAAAATATATCTTTTTTTTAAAGAAATGAATAGAATAACAATAACATACAAGTGAAATTTCACAATTGAGATCTAGAGAAGGTATAGTGTACGCATATTTATCACTATCTCAGAGCTAGAAATTCTATTTCCGAGAGGCCCCTAACTCGAAAAAAAAAAACAAATTAAAGGGTATACCATAATTAAAAACACCCTTTCTTTTAAAATTTGAAATGAATAAGATTCATTTATAGTGGCGAGCTCTCGGATAAAAGTTAGTCATCTTTGTCGCCATTAGCCACACCAAAAGGCAAACTAATCAACCTTTTTTATTTAATATTGTTCCATCGGAATAAAAGAAAAAAAAATGGAACCTCTTCTGTTGACGGTTGTTGCCGCCTCTCTGTCCAACCGTTGCCGGTGATCTTTCATCGTCGAGATTCCAGAAGCTAACAACTTTCTAATCTTCTCACCATCCTCACACAGAGATAAAATTTACCGTCCATTTTGAAATCTCAATTGTAACCATTTTGTTTGAGGAAAATGGCAACTGCACAGAGTGATTCTCCTCGAGTTTTCTGTATCGGAACAGCTGATACTAAACTCGACGAGCTTCGTTTCCTCTCCGAATATGTGAGATCCAGTCTTAACAGCTTCTCCAATAAATCCTCATTCAAGGTTTGTTAAATACTATACATTACCTTTTTCGCTTTCGCTTCTTTGTAAATTGCTGAAAAATCGACTGATGTTTAATTACGAATTTGATTTTGTTCACAATGTAAATTAAAATGTTAGTACGAGACGTCGTAGCTTCTGAACTGCAAAAATAGACGGCGAGAATATATATGCTGTTTTCAGTTGTTGAAACATTGACGAGAAGGATTTAAGTTGTAAATGTAAAAATAACTTTACAGTTCCGGCAGATACTTACCGTGTTGTAGGCAGTTACTTGAGAACTAATAATCATGAAGTCAACTAAAAATTGTAAGTATACAGTAAGTTAGATCGCAAGTGGAATACTTTGCTGTAGAACATTTTTTATTCTTTTGACTTGTGTTGCTCGGACTCTTCAAATATGCTGCTAGGTGCTTGTCGGATCCTTACCCTTTGGAGGATCTGGAGCATGTGTGGCAACAATTTTGGAGCAACTTAGCCTTTGATCGATATCAACCTTATACATGTACATGGCAATTTATAGGTAGGAGTGACAGTTGTTGATGTCTCAACCAGCCTAAAGGAGACAAATAGTTGTGCTGATTTTGATTTTGTACCGAGGAAGGATGTGCTGTCATGCTATGCACGAGGGGGAGAATCTGTGGTCCAGCTTCCAGATGATAGAGGCCAAGCTATCGCAATCATGAATAAAGCTCTTGAAACTTTCCTAAGTAAAGCTAATGGTGAACAGATTCTTGCTGGAGTAATTGGCCTTGGGGGTAGTGGAGGAACATCTCTATTGTCATCTGCCTTCCGATCTCTTCCAATTGGGATCCCAAAAGTTATAATATCTACAGTTGCCAGTGGTCAAACTGAATCTTATATTGGAACATCAGACTTGGTATTGTTTCCTTCAGTTGTAGATATTTGTGGGATTAACAATGTTAGTAAGGTTGTTCTATCTAATGCGGGTGCGGCATTTGCTGGAATGGTGGTTGGAAGGCTTGAAAGTTCAAAAGAGCATAGCATCACTAGTGGAAAGTTTACAATTGGAGTAACTATGTTTGGGGTTACGACTCCTTGTGTTACTGCTGTCAAAGAAAGATTAGCGAAAGAAGGATATGAGACTTTGGTTTTCCATGCCACGGGTGTCGGGGGCAGGGCCATGGAGGATCTTGTTAGAGGAGGTTTTATTCAGGTAATCGTGTTGCTCTATGACTACTAATGGTTTCAGTGGTAAATAAATAGGCAAGGTAATGATATATCCTATTTTCCCTTATAGTGACCTTTAAAGTCCTAAAATTGAAACTTCTATGGACCAATAAATCCTCTGTTCCTAACAATCCTAAAAGTACTAAAATTTATTTACATTATGTAGTATATTGTTTCAAATTCCCTGTTTCATTATTGAGCCATTTGACATCTTATAATATAAAAATACCATCTGATTTAATCATAACAATTTATTTTATTTAAATATATAAGTAAGAACAACGATGATACTAATGGTAATAGTACTGACAAGCTAAGCAATTGTGGTTAGTCATTCTCTTGGACATTCATGTATTGCTTTGAATGGTTTAAACTTCTTTAATAATTAATTATAACATAGAATTATTTCCCATTTATACATAGTAATTCATATTTAATTTTCTGATTCCTAGAGTTTATTCTTCATTTCAAATCCAGAGTGTTCCATTTTTAACCGATAAACCAGAGCAAATAATTTGTTTATTTTTATATCTTCATTCCAATTTGGTGTTGTTGTTGTTGTCACCATCTTCACTATTATGATTATGGTAAACTAATTTATATTTGTTACCCTTCGCATATTATCTTAATGAGATTGGATAATAAGAATAGATGCTTTCAATATAAACTATCTAAAATTACAGTCATTATTATTCTAACTACTGTTTCGTTAATTTTAAATGGTTATACATCTTATTCATAATCAATTGAGCTAGAGTACACTTAAAATATACTATAATGCAGCATTCAGGAACTATAAGGAGTTGGTATGAGAAGTAGGATTTAATGGTCTGTAAAACTTTTAGTAGGTTTACAGTCTATTACAAAGGAAATAGGTATTATTTGCATGATGCATTGGCCTGGATGCAAAGCGCACCCTCATTAGTTCATTGCAATTGATCCTTTAAAACTACTGGTAGCATTCATTTCTAAGAAGGTAGAGGCTTGCAGTTTGTTCACTGAAATGGCTTGTCAAACATGTTACTGCTGTCTGAAGTATTACAGTATATATTTCTGGATAACGATTAATATCCATCTGCTACTGAACTTATTTTAGGGTGTGCTGGATATTACGACAACTGAGGTTGCAGATTACGTAGTTGGAGGAGTAATGGCATGTGATAGTTCCCGATTTGATGCAATAATAGAGAAGAAAATTCCTTTGGTTCTGAGTGTGGGAGCACTGGATATGGTGAATTTTGGTCCTAAAACTACCATACCTCCTGAGTTTCAGCAAAGAAAGATTCATGAACATAATGAGCAGGTGATTCATTTTTTCATTTTGCTCCTTGTTTGTCTCTTAAGAGAATTACGTAAGATATTGAGCAATAGTATTATCTAAAAGATAATGTTGGAACACTTACCATTCACAGTCTGACAATTATGTGGTCGTGAAAAGAAGTAGCGTGTTTGATGTCATCTTGCACAACTTAGAACAAGTAGAGATAGCTAACCATTCGAAAACCATCTCAGGACGTCATGCTTTTGTCATCATAAGGAGATATTTTACCATACTTTTGGAATTTTTTTGAATTGTGTCGTGACTGCACAATTAAGCATATGGGTTTCAATTTGATAAACTATCAAAAAAGTATTTGAGGTGTGCCTTTTGAGTTAAATTAATGGAATGCTATGTTACAGGTTTCCCTAATGCGTACTACAGTATGTGAAAATAAGAAATTTGCTGCATTTATAGCAGAAAAGTTGAACAAGGCATCATCAAGTGTATGTGTTTGCTTGCCAGAGAAAGGTGTGTCTGCATTGGATGCACCGGGTAAAGACTTTTATGATCCTGAGGCAACTAGTTGTCTTACACATGAGCTACAGATGCTTCTTGAAAATAATGAACGCTGTCAGGTACCACAATTATTTGTAAGGAAGAGGATGGCAGCTTATGATGTTACATTCCACTGCAAAACTCAACTCAGATAATTGAAATGTTTGTTCACTGATAGGTTAAGGTCTTTCCTTACCATATCAATGATGTGGAGTTTGCAAATGCTTTAGTTGATTCATTCTTGGAAATCTCTCCGAAATCTAGACACGTTGAATGTCAGCCAGTTGAGTCCAAATCTATCCAAGACATTCAGAATGATAATGCTGTTCTTCAGAAATATCCCTCATGCAACGGAAAAAACTTTTCTCGCCTGAATGACTTTCCAAATGCAAAACCAGGTGACGATTCTTCCTAAATATCAAGGCTAATAATTGCCATCCTAATGACATGGCAAATAAGCTTCTAGAAAATTACTGAACAGTTTCCACTATATGATTACTGCTAGTGAATCCAGGTTTCTTTTAACTTATTTACCAGTTCCCGCAGTAGTGATGGGCTGTTCACAATATTTTCTAGGTCTAACACAAAGCTTTCTTCTTATCTTTGCCAAAGCTCATGCACTTCCTATCTTTGACACCTACGTTGATTTATGATGATAAGTGAAATAAAAGGTAAATATGTAAACCTTAGCTTGCCATAGAAGCCAACAAAATGAAAGATGATGAGAGTGCTTTATAAATTCTTAGCATGAAATATGGATGATCTTATCCCAAGGATTATTTTTTTACCGATAGGTTGCTGGTTATGGGCTAGCTTGAAATGCCATATGATGGATTCTTGTCCTTCATTGTCATCATAATTATCTTGACTATTGTTTTGAGAATGCCTTGGAAATGGCATATACTGGCTCATCAACAGGGAAATGAATCTAACAGCTTCTCAGTTAATGGTTTTTCTTTTCTTTTTTTAATTTGTATGAAGACTTGATGAGAAGCCTAATCTTCCTTGAGCAGAAACTTTGCAGAAAAGAATTGTGATACTGCAGAAATTGAAAGATCAAATAAGTAAGGGCAAGCCTATTATTGGGGCTGGTGCTGGTACAGGTATTTCTGCTAAGTTTGAGGAAGCTGGTGGTGTAGATTTGATTGTCTTGTACAACTCAGGGCGCTTTAGGATGGCAGGAAGGGGATCCTTAGCTGGTCTATTGCCCTTTGCTGATGCAAATGCCATTGTACTTGAGATGGCCAACGAAGTATTGCCTGTAAGTCCTACTTGTTATGTGCTTCTTTAGTTCTTCCGAAAACCTTATAGACTTTTAGGCTCAGCTTCATCTCATTTATTCTTTGATTTTAGCTCGGGTTGGACTTGCACACGACTTTACTGTTCAAGTTAATACAACCTGCTGTCAAGCAAGTTCATGTTCGATTCAAAGGCTTAACAAATTGATAATACTTGACTCAACATGAACAAAGCAATAAGAACTACGAGCAGTTTGAAATTTCTACTGACAAGGAAACAAAGAATGCAGATCACTAAACCAAGACAGCCCTGCTCCCTGTACATAGACTAGAAGTAACCTCCAGTTGACATCCATAGTCCGATACATTAAAGCTGATCCATTTCATTTCTATGATTCTTGTCAGTACCACTTTCTTGGAGTAGAAATCTCAGTGTTGCCTCAAAAAGATACTCTCAGGAAATCCCAGCCAAATTTGCAGTAAGCTGTGGACACATCACTCCAGTGGTTGGTTAAAAATGAAAACAAATGTAGATAGAATGGCAACCAACTTCAATCCAGCTTGGGCTTTCAACAGCTTCTATAGTGTCAATTTCAATCCTTCCTTAGTCTTAATCCAATTACATAGTTGGACTTCTCACACTTACTGAATTAAATGAGAAGCTACATAGTTGAGATGTCCGATTACTATTTAGAAAAATTAGAGGTTTAACTTTGTTCTGTAGAAGAATGACTAAACCCTACAGACCATATACTGGCTGGTCATCCGTAATTGTGACTTTACTTTCTGCATTTGTCATAGGATAAAAATGCTCACAAGTTCAGGTATGTAACTTAAGTTATTTTCAATTTTCTTCAAAATCTCGAAGGTGGATTACAATATATTTACATAATTTTTCAGCATGTATTATACTTTTTCCGTATGAGTTCTGTTGCAAATAGTAACCATGATTGAGGTTTCTCATTATGTCCTTCATAGGGTGGTCCATTATCTAGAAAGTTTCTGAGTAATGACAAAACTTTTACTGCTAGCTCATTGAGATGTTTTGTCCATTTCTTATTTGAAATTTTCTGTTTCAATCCTTCCTCAGATATATTCTTACCTTCCAGAATTGTGGCTTAGTGTCTATCGACATTGAAATCTTCAGGTCGTTAAGGAAGTGGCAGTTCTGGCCGGAGTTTGTGCTACTGATCCTTTCCGCAGGATGGATAACTTCCTGAAGCAGTTGGAATCTGTTGGATTCTGTGGGGTGCAAAACTTTCCAACTGTTGGTCTATTTGATGGTAACTTTAGACAAAATTTGGAAGAGACTGGAATGGGTTATGGGTATGTCTACAGTAGATATGTTTTAGTAAGACTAAACTTATATCCTTCTAATTGTAAGAAGACGGTTTCTTAAAGACGAACAAGATCATGATATCTTACTTTATATTCAGCTTGGAGGTTGAGATGATTGCAGCAGCTCACAGGATGGGCCTTTTGACAACCCCATATGCTTTCTGCCCAGATGAAGCCGTTGCTATGGCAGAAGCTGGTGCCGATATCATAGTGGCCCATATGGGGCTTACAACATCTGGTTCAATTGGTGCAAAAACAGCTGTCTCATTGGAGGAAAGTGTAACTTGTGTCCAAGCTATTGCAGATGCTACTCATAGGATAAATCCTGATGCAATTGTGCTCTGCCATGGAGGTAATCCACGAAACCTAAAGTAACTAGAAAATTGTAAGGAAAAAAAAAAGAAGAAAGAAAATGACTGGGTCAAGTCTTTGTTGTTAATGTAGCCAACTAAAGCAAACTCTCTGCCAAATTCCAGGTTCAGCTAAAATAATTTGACAACTAAGCAGTACTCTGATGGTGTACACTGTACCAAATGAGTTCACTGGCTTCATTAATTTTGTAGTCATTTTGTCTTAATTCCTTGGCGTGTAAAGAATAAGTTAGGTAGATTACTGAAAGCTTAAGCATGTGTGTGAGCTGCTTCTCATAGCACTTGCGCGGATTCTCATATAATGTTATTATTATCAATGTCCTACCCCAATGTTTACGGGTATAAATCCTTAGGTAGTTGCCTAATTTATAGTACACCATTTAGTTAGTGCACTAGTACGAATTATATATGTGATAATATATATGAACCTAGAGACTCTAACAAAAGAAACGTTTTGTCAAGTGGTGAAGATTGATATTCTACTGTCTTTCTTGAATGGTTCATGTGTGTGTAGCAGTCCACATAGTTTTAGCATTGATTCCCCGCAGTTTCTGCATTGTCTCATAAATTATGACCAGGAAAACAAATGCTGGTTGAAACTTTTGGATTTACAGTTTATTGTTTATTTCCCTTAAAATTTGTACATAACATATTTCCTACGACATATTTTCTGGTTATCTTCCATATTATTTGTGAGTAGACATTTATTTTTTTAGAGGTACGTTGATGTTAAGTTCTTGGTACTCCTTTGAATTTGTGCTTTTCTGGGTCCTGATATGTACATTCAATTTCTTTATGAAACAATGAGAGTGTGTTTTTATTTGCTTTCTTATAACTAGAAAATTGTATGATTCAAACATTTATTTTGCTTTCCCTAGCAAGAGAAAATATTGTTTTATGATGGATGACAATAGATACTTACGGCGTAATTTTCACTCTAAATGAAGTCCGATCTCATTCAGGCAATGAATGAGGCTGTTCTCTTTTGTTTGTATCTTTTTCTCTCTTCTTTAGTATATCCATGACATTTTTTATTCTCACTTAATATATTTGCTTGTTAAGTAGATAAGGGCATTTACTATCATTTTGTAACCCAGCATTTTTCTTGACATTTTAATCTTGTTCAAAAGCAATAATGTTCTTTTTCTGACAGACGATCCATGAAGTCTAATTTGGAACAAAATTTTAAGTTGTCAAACAAATACTTGTAGTTATAATTTTACATTTATCTGTGTAAGATAACATTGGAGGAAGTTTATTTTCTGCTTGACAAGTTTTTGTATCGTCAATTCTTTAGTCTTTATTATGACGACACGTTCTTTTCTTCTCCTTGTGATTTATTTATGTCGCTAAAGCGAAGAATCTTTGCTCTATTTGCAGGCCCTATATCTTCCCCTGAAGAAGCAGCATATGTACTGAAGAGAACCAGAGGAGTTCATGGATTTTATGGCGCTTCAAGCATGGAAAGACTACCTGTTGAGCAAGCTATAACTGCAACTGTCCAGCAGTACAAGTCTATTTCTATGGAGTGAGATGCAGTGGATTTAGCTTCTTTAAATGTCCGAACCTATATGTATGATCTTCACCTCTTTCTTTATATATTACTCTCGGTCTCCTGACTTTTGAAAGAAATTTGTAGTAACCTGAGAATGATGATGCATACAATAGGCCCTTGGGGTCGGGCCCTTCCTGGACCCTTGGCATAGCGGGAGCTTTAGTGCACCAGGCTGCCCCTCTCCCTCTGAGACTAATGATGCAGATCATAAGCATTAGCTCTTTTTTGTTTGAATGTTGTGTTAATATGCCAATGAAGCTTTCTCCAATTATTTTTTACACATTCACGAGGGTAAATTATCTTTCTTTATATTCAAGTTCTTATTTATCTTCAGACAAAGGGAAGTACACATGGCTGGACAGAGAGTTATTCTGATCAAGTCCGGGGCTCCTCTGTACTCATCTAGCAACTTGAAACACTACAGCACTGCAGCTGCCCTTGTTATCTGTCCATATGGTATCAATTTCAACAAGTTATCCATGATCTTTTTGTCATCAACCTTTTACATTGGTTGAATGTGACTCCATCTGCAGCATGGACTGCATGAAGTTTCGTTATGTTCGTTTCCATTGAGCAACGTATAATTATCCTCCCTCTTCCATAATATTTTTTTTCAGTATGTTTTCATGGTAGATGGGAAATTCTCCTACATCGGAGCACCCTTGGCCTTCAGGCTTCAACTACTTACAATTTCTAAGTTTGTCACCGATTTATTGTTCTGCATGCAGTAGTCAACTCTACCTTCGGGTACCAGATGTAGTGTTGCCGCACTAGGTTCGTGACCATCTGAACCCAATTTCATGTGTACAAAATTCACTTAGGTTGCAACTAATAGTATGTACCTACCCATAATATACTTTAAAGGTTGAACCTATAGCTATTAAATTATAAATCCGCCTCTTGCTATACTCTGGTACCTTATCCTGACTTGAAATGGTGGACGGTGGCAGAAACTTTGCTGCAGTTTCTCATTTTTCTTATGTTAAAATGGCTATACTCGAGTTGGCATATTGGAAAACTTCCTTATTAAAATGTGAATGGGGATATGTAGAATCTTCAAAGTCCACCCAGTCTTAAGCAATAACACTTGCTCTCCACGGTTCCACTCTCCACGGTTCCAAAAGTCTTCACACGTTTTGTTTATTTCACATCTTTTGTTTTTTTTTATACTATAAATTAACACTTCCCCTTTAGCCATTGCTTACATCCCATCAAACCAGACGTCAATAACAAAATCTTGAATATCCTCAGCCACAGAGTGACACGTTCCTCTTTGGGAACATGTCTTCTTCTGCAGAATCGAAAATGGCACTTGCCAAGACCGTCTTATCTACAGTAGGCTCTGTTGCTGCAACAACCATGGTTGTTCGGACCGTTGCAAATGAGATGCTGCCGCCAGAATTGTATGATTATCTCTTCTTTGGCCTCAAAAACCTCTTCAGCAGGTTCTCAAATCAGCTAACAATGGTAATTGACGAATTTGATGGCTTGGTCAACAATGAAATCTACGAAGCAGCTGAAATGTACTTGGGTAACAAGTTGTCAACCAACACCAGGCGAGTCAAAATCAGCAAACCTGAGAAGGAGAAACAGTTCAACATAACATTGGAACGCGACGAGGAGGTGACAGATGTTTACAGTGGGCAGAAATTCCAGTGGGTTTGGCTTAGCAAAAAAGTAGAGTCTAGAGACTTTTATAATCCCAGAAGCATGAATTCCACTTTAAGATCTGAGGTCAGATCCTTTGAGCTCACATTTCACAAGAAAAACAAGGACCTTGTCCTTAATTCATACTTGCCTTACATCATAGAAGAAGCAAAACTGAAAAAACTTGAGAACAGGGCAATCAAGATTCACACTGTGGATTACCAATGCATTTATAATTTACATGATATATGGGAGGCGATTAATCTTGATCACCCGGCAACCTTTGAGACTCTGGCAATGGATTTAGAGCTGAAAGACAAAATTGTAAAGGATTTAGACAGATTTGTGAAGAGAAAAGATTATTATAGGAAAGTAGGGAAAGCGTGGAAAAGAGGGTACTTGATGTATGGCCCTCCAGGGACAGGAAAATCCAGTTTGATCGCCGCCATGGCTAATTATTTGAACTTTGATATATATGATTTGGAGTTGACTGAGGTGATGAGAAACTCTGATTTAAGACGGCTGCTTGTGGCCACGGCTAACAAGTCCATCTTGGTGGTCGAAGACATTGACTGTACCATTGATTTGCAAAATAATTTGGCTAATCGAACAAATGATTCTCCTCCAGATGGTTCTAATCAACAAGAAACCAAGGTAAGTCCCTTTGATTTTAGCTTTTTTTTCCTTGTCGCATTTCGCTTCCAGCACTAAGCTTAAAGGAAAATTGATGACAGATTTGATTTTTCAGATGGTCACTCAACTACTAGCTATTATCTCATAATATCACTTTTTTTGTTGAAGAAAATAGGAATCATGAAAAAAGCCGACTTTCTGAGATAATAACTATTAGTTGAATGTTCATACTAGAAATATTGATTAGGTAGTTGTAGACATAATTAAACAAGTGTACTGCAAGAAATAGAATGAAGAATGTCTGTTTTCTGTTTTTTTACCATTGCAGGTAACATTATCTGGTTTATTGAATTTCATTGATGGATTATGGTCGAGTTGTGGAGACGAAAGGATCATAATTTTCACAACAAATCACATAGAAAAGCTTGACCCTGCATTGTTAAGGCCTGGCAGGATGGACATGCACATTCATTTGTCATATTGTACTCCCAGTGGCTTCAGACTTCTTGCTGCTAATTACCTGGAAACTAGAGAGCACAAATTGTTCAAACAAATTGAAGAACTCATAGAGACTGCGATGGTGACGCCAGCCGAAGTGGCTGAGCAACTGTTGAAGGAAGATGAGGTTAATGTTTCACTTAATGGCTTAATTAGTTTTCTACACGTAAAGATTAAGGAAAAAGAAGATGCCAAGTCTAAGAAAGTAGAGGCAACACAAGTGGAGACAAATGAGAAGAAGGGAAGTGATGAAAAAGGAATTGAAGAAAACTTAGAAGAAAAAAAGATTACTAAATGAGAAGTTAAAGCCACAAAGAGAGTTGGCTCTACCTAACATGTCAATGTTTGGATAATACGTAGCAAGATTTTGTTCGATTAACATTACTATTTAAATTCAAAATTTAATAACACTTATATAATCAACAACAAAAAAATACAATTCTAAATGCCGGTTTCTGGTTTTCTTAGTTGTAACCTTTCATTTAGAAGTCAATTTTTAATTAGATCAGTTGTTTTCACCATTATATATTATAGGAAAAACTACATAATTAGACACATTTCACTACCATATATACTATTATTACCTATACTTTCAAAATGTACGTATCTTACTACTAATTAAGAGTTTTCTACGTATCTTACACTTAGATACATGTATTTTTGCTACCAGATACACAAAAATAGGGAGAGAGGTGAGCGAGATTCATATTCATCGCAGATACATGCAAATCACACTAGATACGAACTAGATACACGTATTTGTATGTATCTAGAGTGATTCACATGTATCTGAGATATCAAATACTTGGGAGAGTTGCGAGCGAGATGAGAAAGAGGCGAGCAAGATTTGTTATACTGTATATCCCAGATACATGTGAATCCACTTGGATACAATGTATATAAAACAAATTATACCTAAATTTGACCTCATGTATCCGAAATACATGTATCTAAATGTATCTGAAGGCACCGAAAATCTGGTAAGCTACGTAATATTACAAACTAGTGTATATCTAAATTATTAGCTCCTAAACTAGGGGGATTTTTATTTAACTTGGGCAAAGATAATTTTTATTGATTAATGAAATGAAGTGTATGGTTGTGCATCACCTTATAATATCGATTCTCTCATAACATGAAATAAGAAAACTGACAGTTTTGAAAAATAAAAATTAGTAAACAATAGATAAAATTAGGGGTGTTCACGGTTTGGATAAAAACCGATCCAAACCGAAAAACCGAATCAAACCAATAAAATAAAACCGATTTTATTTGGGTTTGGTTTAGTTTGGTTTTAGATTTTTGAAAACCGATAGTATTTGGTTTGGTTTGGTTATGGTTTTATTCGAAAAAACCGAAGAAATAACCGAACCTAACCGATAAATTATATACATATATTTTATTAATATACATACTTAATATATTATTTTTATAAACAATTTTAAAGATCTTATACATATTTTCATTAAAATTTCTTTATAATTTACTTATTGAAAGCAAAAATTCCCAAGATGAAACATTTATCTTATTGATTTCATGTATATGAGTGTCTATAACAATTCTTTGTGGGACTGAAAATGTTATTGTCTCTTCCTTCTAGGCCAATATAGTGAATTTTAAAACTTTATTGATAGTAAATTTAGTGATCGAATAACTATTTTCCATTTTGAATGGATTGTTGTCACTTTTTTCACATTTTGAATGAATTGTTTCTTTTATTTTTGTGTATGGTTAATAACCGAATAACCAAACCAAACCAAACTGAAACCGATAACCACCAAACCGATAAATGTATATTATATTTGATTTGGTTTGGTTTTGATAATTTTAAAACTGATTAAGTTGATTTGGTTTTGGTTTTGACCAATAACCGATCCAAACCGACCCGTGAACACCCCTAGATAAAATCATCAAAATAGAAGTCTTTTGTCACATAATAATCAAAAACAAAAAAAAAGTAAAAAGGTGTCTTGATTATACATAATCAAATACTAAATGAGTAATTTTGGAGAGATCACGCTTTCTGAACAAGTAATTGCTTTTGAATGGCACGGGACCATATGCATGCAGCCTAATCCAAATGGTTCCTTGGATGTCCTAAGTGGATGGTGTTCGTAGCTGAGTAGCAATTCACCATCGTCAAACATATGTAGCGGTCTTTTTAAAGTCATACATGTCTCTTGTATAGTATACAATTGAATCCAAGATTCCTCGATACCATACTCCTTCATTACCATAACTTACAAGTAGTCTCCTCGAAAAGAACATGAGCATAATAAAAGCAAAGCATTTCTCTTAATACTGCAACTCCATATTTGCAAATCTAATCATCAAACATTTTTCTCATTGGCTCTAGCAATTGTATCTTTCCGCACACCTTATTTGAAATACTAAGTGAAACTACACAAGGTAATTTATTGTGGAAACCGACCCAATGAAATGCTCCATGTATAAATGCAAAAGGATCATGAGTAACTCTATACATAGGAAGTTAGTCAATTCTATTATATACTTAATACATTTCTCCAACAACCACTTTTTAGCATTAGAATTTCCACAGTGAAACTTAAGGATCTTGTAGTCATCATTAATTGTGTCATATCCCAATCCGAAAGTAGGCAACCCTTTTTTAGTTTTTGAATATAGAAGTTTAGGTTTCCAAAGCAAAAGACATCCGTCAATTAAGAGAAGAACCAACCCATTGCAAGAACAACACCCTTTGAACACTTTTTTGTACTTTGGTGGTTCATGGTTTCTAGGACAAACAAGTTCTTCTATATCCTCAACTTGTTGAGCCGATTAAAAAGGAGAACAATACAAACTAGTATGAAATTTATTTGTATCGATCATTGTAGCACCTAGAGGCGAACAGGATTTGAAGTTACCAGGAGCACTCTCAAGATTCGAACTCAAGACATTGAGCTCTAATGTTCGGCCTCTAATCAATCGCACTATGATTATTTTTGTTTATTTGGGTGCACATCTAAATATATTATTTTTTTATAGACTATCTATATATATA
The DNA here is from genome assembly GCA_029582725.1 of Solanum chiquidenum. Classification (NCBI taxonomy): domain Eukaryota; kingdom Viridiplantae; phylum Streptophyta; class Magnoliopsida; order Solanales; family Solanaceae; genus Solanum; species Solanum chiquidenum. The sequence continues at coordinate 34,840 of JAJOOS010010495.1, forward strand.
TATATATACAAAAAATTTAAAAGTTATCGGGAGCACATTCACCCTCACGGGTGCATGTGGGTCCGCCCCTGGTAGCACCATTGGCCAAGAAGAATCTTTTTGAAATTCATCGCATGTCTTTGATGCTTCATCTTAAAGTAAGGTTCGCAGATTATTGTCTTCCATAATTTTGAAACACATTTAAATCGCAGAATAGACCGTACAGATAACCTGCAGAGGATGTCCATAATAATTTCGTCTTGAAAGTGAATTGCCATGGCCTAGATAAGACAAGGGTTGGAGATGTTAACTCTTTCAATCTAACAACAAAACCCGATAAATTAAACTCAAGTGAAATCAAAGCAAACTTACCTGATGATGATCATCATCCATCAGCTTTCTTTTCTTTGACTGACTTTCCTCTGCAAATTCAAAACTGTGGTTACGCCCAATTTTGAACCATAGATAAAAGAGGGCTCTAATATTGATATCGGACACGGAATGAAAAATCAAAAAAATGGTTAAAAGCATCTACCTTTGCAGATTTGAACAGATTTCTTCTTTCTCTGTGGCATCGTTGGAGCTTCGAGATTCGGGCTGCTAATTTAATAAAGCTCCACAGTTAACTTAGTAGCCTTCACTTTCAACTCCAAAATTGTGAGTGAACAAAAAGATGGAACCCTATATATTATCGGGAAAATTTTCTGGTGTAGGCACAAAAAGGTAGTGTAATTTACCTATAATAACAAATTAACAATGATATTTAGTTTATCAAAAATACCCTCTTTTTTATGGGATAAGCCACATAGCTCCTAGATTATGATTAAAATCTTAATTAAACTAAGCCTTTTTTATATATAATTCTGTACATTTTTTTGGTTTATGTGTCATCCAAACATCTCTCACGCAAATCAACTATGTGGAGTTATTACGTGTGCCACGTAAGTCAAAAAATGTATAAAATTACAAAAAAAAATGAATTCAAAATAATAAGACCTTAATTTAATTGAGATATGTCTGAGATTTTGATTATAATCTAGACAAATACTTGTGTCTTATCCCATTTTTTATACCAAAATTGTTGAAATAGTGTAATGCGTTGGGCCTTCGGCTATTTAATTCCTAAATTAAAGCATAAATGTAGAGAAAATTCATAAATAGTCCCTTGTCTAACGTTTTAAGTATTTAAAAAATTGTCATGTTTGATTATTTTAATATACATTTACTGATTTAAGTATTCAAAATTTTATTAGATTTAGTCTCTATCAATTTAATATAAATATCTTCGACCAATATTAGTGAAATTCATGCCTCTATGAAATTATTATTTTTAACTCATTTTTTCAATTATTTTACTCTTTCCGCTACTTTTTCTTCAAATTACTCTTTTGAACTCTAACTTTAACGATTCAAAATAAAATTCAGGAGATATAAGTCATAATTTTATTTAATGGAGGACAAAACGAAGCATATTATTGATGCTAATGACTTGAATATGATATCTTCCCTTCTTTAGCATAATAGTGTATTTCACAAGTCGTCATATAATTCGTTTTCCCTATTAAACATGGTTATAGGATTTCTATTTTCAACCAATATATGACTTACAAATTTTTGAGCTTTCATTTCATCCCCCTCAATGTGCTTCACACCCTTCATCTTGTTAAGATCTTAGTCTATGAATCTACAAGATTCAACTGAATTAGTATTAATGGTATATCACTGATTAAAATGATCTCACAATATTGTGTTTCTCCTCGTAAATTTGAATTTACCGTTATATATAATAACGAGCTTGTACTCTACCAATAATATTGGAACTATCACAATTCATCAAAAACAAAAAAACAAAAAAGTTCTCAAAATAAAGTGATTGATATAATAAATCAATTTCACTTTTTCACTAATTGAAATTAAAATAATAAACTCAACCTCAAAAGTAGAGTTAGTTATAATAATTTTTTATTTCCAATAAATAGCACTAAATTTTTTTTATCTGGTTTGTTTGTTCATGCTAAGTACTTCTATTATATTCGCAATATCATGTCAAGTACAATCAATCAAATATCTCATATACTTTTATTATTATATTAGCATATTTCTTTTTACTTGTCACACCATTTTCACACAATTATATCAAAAATAGTTGCAAGACTCATACAATCAACAAATTGTATTTCACATTTTTTCCAATATAATGTGACTTGTCGAAAAAAATAGAATGCTGAACTTTTCTTTATAATGAATGATGAATAGAAAGAATATGAAATAGTAAATTGGTTAAATAAATTATCTAAGAGTTACCTAAGTTATAAGACATGATAAAGTAAAATAATGAACAAATTAAAAATTAGAGGTTACAAAATTATAGGATAAATTATCGTCATATTCAACCAGTAACTCATATGCAATTAGGCATAAAATGTCACGCATTAGGTGAGTAATTAGGCTTGTAATGTCCCACGAACAAACTGATATGCAACACACAATTTGGTTAACATTATTAAGAAATAAAAATATTTAAATCTTTATCCTCGACAAACGGCTTCTATCTACAGGTGCTTTCCCAAGAACTTCACGGACACTATCAATATCTGAGTGAGGAGTCTTAATTGATTGGAAAGTGGCTTTCTTCACTTTAGGAGCCACCGCAATCTATTTTGATAATCCAAACCAAGATAGATATATCCTGACCAAATAATCACCTCCTCTGACTTCCAGCTATGTGTTGTGCGGCTCCCGCGAAGCGAATGAAGGGAAGCTCTTCGAGCTTCCGCGTCAGTTATAGTGATCCTGCTACTGTGAAAAAATATGCTAGACGTGCTCAATTGGGTGAAATTTTCGAATTAGATCGTGCTACTTTGAAATCTGCAAAATCGTATCCATACGATTCTCATTTTGTATCGTAATTAATTGGATCGTTTCTTTATGGATTCCTATCCCAAACTCTTCGAGATGTGTTTCCGAGTATTCCTTGATCATTTCGTCCAAGAAGAGGAGTTTCTCTAATTCTCTGAATTTTTCTAGAAGACTCTTTTCTTGAATATTATTCAAGACAATTTGGGATTGCCCAGTCGAAGAGAGAAGCCCAACGAATGCCAGATGCAAAGCCCCGCACCTGGAGCCTGGATACTTCATTTATTTAGTCCAACCTACTTGATAAAAAAATGAAAATCAAGAATTTGGTACTTCTGGATTCAAAGGTACGAGAAGAGGAACACCGTTTGCTGCTCAAACCGCAGCAGCAAACGCTATCCGTACAGTAGTGGATCAAGGTATGCAACGAGCAGAAGTCATGATAAAAGGTCCCGGTGAGAGTTACTTCGGAAACAAAAAAGTAAAGTCAAATTTCTCTAGGGTATTATCTCAATTCCAATAAAATGCAATCGAATAAAGTATGACTTGGCGGCCACTCAAAATGCTACTCCAACAAAATGTAAAGTAAAATATTTCAAATACTAAATATTTCACCCTTGTTGAGATAACTAAAATATCAACCAAAATTTATATTATAAGTACAAGTATTTCTACATAAGACAAGTTTAAAAGTGGAACTATAAAATCTGAAAAAAGATAATTCTCTTATTTTATCTATTTAGTCAAACACAACTACATTAAAAAACGAAAGAAATAGCATAAGTTTAACTAAAAAATAAATAACAAGAGCAGTCGATTAATTTAAATATATTGTGTTTATATATATATATATATATATATATATTTTCCTTTTTTGAATTATATAATTTTTTTCTTAAAAGTAGGAAATCAACATACATGTAGGGATGTGCATTCGATTTTTCGGTTTGATTTGCATTATTCGGTTTGGATTTTTCGGTTTTTGATTTGTAAAAGTGTAATCCAATCCGATCTAAAATAAATTTGGTTTGGTTGATTTTCCTATTCGGTTCGGCTTTTTTCGGTTTGGTTATTCGGTTATGTCAATAATTACTAACATAATCAAAGTAATAATATTGAATCTCTTAAATATACTTTCTAATATAAATCATAAGTAAAACTTAAAACACAATACTTATAAGTATACTTATTATTGATGTTCAAAACCAATTCGAAAAACCAAAAAACCAATCCAAATAAAAATTTGGCTTGATTTGGTTTGGTTATTCGGTTTAATCCGAATAGTGCACATCCCTACATACATGTAAAATAAAGTCAACTTTTTAATTTAGGGAAAAGACATAAATTCCCCTATAAACTTGTTCCGAAAAGTCAGTTACACGCTGTGTAACACTACTCTCACAGTATGTGGTGTATTACACTCGCTGCCATATCAGCGAAACGTCAGCGTCATGTCAGAAATTATAATTTTTTTATATCCTTTTTATTTTATTTTCTTTATTAATTAACTTTTCTTTTGCTAGCTATATTTTACATTAATTAGTTTTTAATTAATTAGTAAAATTCTCTAATAATTATATCTTCTTCATAGCAAAAGCAACGAAGAAGATTTCTACAATGGCCGCCAAGAAAACTTTTCGAAATTCGAAGTTAATTCGTATAGTGAAAAAATTTATTTCGTTCCAAAATGAACCACAAGAAGACTGCTTCAATTTCTTCCATTGATTGACCATGGAAATCGAGCTTTCAATTGCAAATATTTTTCAGATCGGAACACATTTATTTTTCCTTTTTCTATGTTCTTCATGGAGGTTTCTTAAAAGATAGGAATAATAGGAAAATAATTTTCTTCCCTTTTTCAATTGATCGTTCATCTTGTTTACTAAAAAAATCTCATCATAGCTCCACGACTGAGAAATCCCCAAAAATTTACCCTGGCGATGACATGAACAAACACAAATCAAAACCCACAAATTTTAAGTCACCTAGTAGTGTTTTGATTTCTTGCTTGGAGGTTTATGGGTAAAAAAGTGATGTTTTTGAAGTAACTTGTTATTACATTGCTTCTTGTTACTGATTCATTTAAGCTTAATGGGCGTGAAGAAGATGAGAAGGGTGGGGTATGAAGAAGAGATGTGGGGGTGGGGTATAAGGAGAATCCTGATTTTTTAATTTTTTTTTACTTTAATAATTATCTGATGCGCCTGATTTGTTTTAGTTTTGCCATATCAGTTTTAGGGGTAAATAAATTTATTTTTAAATAATATATGTGTGTAATAGGTAATCATGATAGTTTGAGTGTGTAACAGACTTTTCGGTATAAGTTCGGGGGAATATATGCCCTTTCCCTTTTAATTTATGTTTCCATAGCATTGGTTTAAAAATTGTAATAATTATTCTTTTGTCTTAATTTATGTGACGCATTTGGTTTTTTGAGAGTTAAACAATTTAAGTTTGATCGAAAATTTGCTCATGAAATCTTTAAAGTTGTTAAAATGAAATGTATATAAGTCACAATAGTTAATAATTCAAAATATTTGAAATGTATAAAATGAAATGTATTTCTAGACAATGTAAAAAGTATTTAATATAAGTCACAATAGTTAATAATTCAAAATATTTGAATGATATATAAAAAATTTACGTTCAAGAATAGACTAATTTGAATTTCGAAATATTGTATTGAGACATAGAGAGTATTTAATTTAGTTAAAAAAAATTCCTAATCAAATCATTTTCAACCCCATTAAAAAGAAGTTCAATCTTTACCTCATCAATAGTTCAAATCTTTACACTTTTCCCCACCCTCTTCTCCTGTATTTCTCTGTTCATCTTCCTCCAACAATCCCAGATTCGTTCAATCTGAAATCCGCGCCTTTCACAGGTTTTTCACTACAGAAAACGTCGATCCACTGATTTCAATTGCTATTTTTCTGTTTTGTATTCACATTTTTTTTGTCTGTTTTGATTGAATTTAGGTTACAGTAAATTCTACTGAAAGTGGAAAAGGAGAAGAGATGGATCCAGATTCAGTTAAATCGACTCTCTCTAATTTGGCATATGGAAATGTAATGGCTGCTGCTGCTCGTGATTACCAGAAGGTATTACTTCTTTTCTCATTTGAATCTCTTATTTTCTTTCTGTTATTGCTCCATGCCATGAAATTTTTTCACTTTTTCGTGTTCCGGAATTCAACTTGAAGTTGAACAACAGAATTTTCAAGAATTTGAAAAACAACAAATCATGCCAAACACTTGCAATTTTCAAATATCATTTTTTTTTCTCTTTGAAAATAAAAACGTACTTTTTTCAAATTTCACAATGAAATATGGCCAAATGCCTAATATACTGGTAGGTGGACGACAGCACATAAATACTATAATTATAATGAATTTGGATACTATATGGACGTGAATACAGTACAATAGATACGTAGAATTCATATAGTTGATCCCAACTTATTTGGGATTGATGCCGAGTTGATTCATTGAATTTCTCCATGTCTGCTGTTTCTGTTGTTCAGTTCGTATTTTGTTTTAACTTATGTAAATGGTGGTAAAAGAACATCTTTTGCTGGTCCATCATATAGTTTTGGAGGGCTTGGATCAGGTTCATAAAGTCTTTCAGAGTTCAATACAGAGTGTTTGTGCAATAAATCATTATGGGGGTTTTATTGTTGGGAACATGAAGTCGATGGAATCTTGCGTAAGGTGTTACAGTAATCTTTTTCACATGCAGACGAAGGGAACATTTTGCAGAGTACAGTTTGGATTTTAACGTGTAGGAATAGAGTAAAGTTTAGAATTTTAAGTGCCCATGTAGAGCAGAATGGATATAAATGATTCATATAGCCACCTCTACTAGTTTGTAATTGAGGCATAGTTTTTATTGTTGTAAAGTTTGGATTTTTAGGTATTCATATAAGACAGGTGAAGTTGTATGTAGTTAAAAGATACAATGAATTCTTAAAAATTCTACACTATGTGTTTTCCCTACAAATTTTTTTTCTTTTTCTGATTATAATCATAGCTATCTAAGCATTGAAATCAATTCTCTCAGAAGTCAAAAAGATGTTATAAATGCAAAAAATAATGCAGATGTTTGTGATGGAGCTTTTAGTAATTTTATTATTGTGTAGCCAAATCCATATGCACCATTTTTCTATGAGACTAAGATAAAAAAATTTCAACAGAATATGAAAAGAGGTTTCACTATTTCAAAAAAGGAAAATATGGAAGGTTCACTTACTAAATTGTCAAACCAGTAGTCTTTACATTCTTCTTAGATTATTCCTACAATTATTAGAGATTGGAATCTCTTTACATTCATGGCATGATAATGTGGAGTATACATTTCTGTGTATCAAGCTCATCTTCTTTACTTGCCATTGGACATGGAGCTGCCATTTATTTTCTGGTTAGATTAATGATGCCTACTGTCTCAGGATAAACTCATACTCAGATGAGAAATATCGAGAATGATTACTATGTTTATCTGTTTTTTTTATATCTATACTCCAAATAGCAACCGTTTAAGATCACTATTCTTGATAAGCTAAGATGGTTTGGGGAGTCATTCAGACATAACCAGCTATGTTGGATGAAAGTTTGGTTATACTCCAGTAGTTTATGAAAAAGACCTATCAGTTACGGGGTGTTTTTCAACATTTCAGGGGAGTTAGACCTTTGATGCTACTTGCTATTCCTTTGGGATAACTTATTATTTGAGATTGATTGATAGATCATTGTAATATACCTCAAAAGGTCCAGCAGTTTTAGTTAGCAGGTTTTAACTACAAATCATTTGTATTCAATTTCTCCCTTTAGGAAATGCTGGCTCAAGAGAAGGTGCAAGCATCATCTTCTGTTAATCAAGACATAGATCTTGATGAACTGATGGATGTAAGTTTGCATACCCTTCAATGTTTCTCCTTCTAGGCACATAATTTGTATGCCTGTTCACTTGCTCATTGTGCTTTTAACAGGATCCTGAGCTGGAAAAGTTGCATGCAGATAGGATTGCCTCTCTCAAGGTCTGTTATTTTGTCTTGCCTGCAGGCCAACGTAGTTAGTTATATCTGGAGGCAAAGTACCTGATTGTTAGACAATTGGTTTCTTTGAACTCTCTTCTGCAGAAAGAAGCAGAGAAGCGACAAGCTTTGAAAAGGCAAGGGCATGGAGAATATAGAGAGATTACTGAAGGAGATTTCTTGGGCGAAGTTACTGGTAGTGAGAAAGTGATTTGTCACTTCTATCATCGAGAGTTCTACCGATGCAAGTAAGGACTTACCTCATGTTTCAAAGTTCACTGTCCTTCTCCCACACAAAAGTAAAAGACATAAATAAGAGGACAGTTCTTTCTCAATCGCAGTTAATAAGAGGAAAGTTCTTTCTCAATTGCAGTTCCTATTATTCTCTGATGTTATCTGTGTTTGAGAAAGAGAGGGAGAGGGAGAGAGAGAGAAAGAGAGCGAGAGAGAGAGAGTTGTATAATTCCCAATTTGAAAAATTCTGGTATTTCACATACTGCAAATTTGTAGTTTGAGTTGCTTTGGAGTCAGTAGCGTGCACTTCAGTCTTTTAACTTATAATCTGATGCAACAAGCTTGACACTATTCATTAATGTCGTTGCTAAATTTGCATCTTAAAGGTACCACTTGTGACTGCTTTACCAAGGTTAACTAGCCATCCAATTTTTTACTGGACGAGTTGTCATAATTCTCTTGCTTGTCTTTGTATTTTGATGCATTGATGCCTCAACATATATTAATCTAGCTATAAATACTTAGAAATGGAAAAAAAAATAGAATTGTACATAACCACTTGCATGCATACACAAGCATAATGGTCTTTGTTGCTTTTTCAGGATCATGGATAAGCATTTGAAGTCTCTTGCACCAATACATGTTGATACAAAGTTCTTAAAGTTAGATGCTGAGGTCTGTTTTGCTTGAGTTCTTTCCTGAAATTTTGTGAAGTATCTGCGCCCACCTAGGCGTGGAAGTTAACATAGAAAAACTAAAAAAAAACAAAAAAGTCACATGGACTGGCTCTATAACTTTTGGAGGACTGTGCAGATTGGATCTCATTTTCGTGCTAATAACTCATTTTTATTGTATAACCTAATGGCAGAATGCTCCCTTTTTTGTTACAAAGCTGGGAATTAAAACTCTACCATGCGTCATCTTTTTCAGGTTAGTGCATCTGCTTTGCACTGCGTTATTAGTTCTCCTATAATATGTCCATGTTTGGGTGGTTCTCTGGTTGTTTTCAAGGCCAAATTAAGAAGATTAAATTCGCTCGTTTCTTCAAGCAATAAGATCGAACCTAAATTGTCCTAATTTATTTGTCTCAACAATATAGATCAAATGATCTGTTAAAACAGGCACACACACAGGGAAAGTGAAATATCAGTCTGTCATTGTTGTAAGGGAGCTAGCGTGGATTTTCTAAACTTGGTTTCTGCTTGTTTTCTTTTATTCTTCCAATTTTACTGTGAGTTAGAGGGGGGAGCTACCATGATCTTCACAAACATATACTCCATATAGTTCTAAATTGTGCGGACTCTTCACTTTTGATGTCGCACCCGTGTCGGATTCCCTAAAAATACATTACTTTTGGAGAATCCGGTGCGCACTCCTTGACATTTTAGAAGAGTCCGAGCAACATAGATATAGTTACATGGGGACCTAATGATAGATGCCTGAACAAAACTGTGGTAAAGGGAAGGGAGCAGTCTTATTTATGATTCCAGACCTATTCTTCCAAAATTTGTACACATGCATATGAATATTAGCATGAATGCATCCGTAGAGGGTTTGGTTAGTTATACAAGCTCTTTCCCAAACAATGTCATTTTCTTTTAATCTACACTTAACAGAATTTTGCTCTTCAGGAATGGAATAGCTTCAGATAGGCTGGTTGGTTTTCAAGATTTGGGAGGAAAAGATGACTTCAGCACAAAGGCTCTGGAGGGTCTTCTGTTAAAGAAAGGTAATGCTTTTTAATTGGATGCATGATCGCCGATAGGCCAATGTATTATCTGTCATTTGATCCGTATTAAATATTGGCAGATTGGATTTTGTTATCCATTGTTATCCAACCTATTTTTTATATCGACATCCTGCCTGCCCATGTGCCAGCACTGAATTTCTTATACATAGCTAATGGCAATCACTAAACCATCTCTGGTGCAGGAATAATCAAAGAGAAGAAGAAAGAAGAAGAGGATGATGATTCATATGATGATAGAAATAGATCAGTGAGATCGTCAATCAATCCTGATTCTGATTCAGACTGATGAGTAATTAGGGGTCATTGGTTTCTTCTAATCAAACAGAGTATTCATCGACATGTTCCATTTGCTGAATCTCACAGGTCTTGGGATACCTCACATTGTCTAATACAATGTCTTTGCATTGTTGAGATGATAACCGCAAAAGATTGAATATTGTGCTTGAAATAGTTTGTTTAACATTTCTATCTGTTGCTTCTTAGTCCAGTTTTACGTAGAGAAGAAAACGAACTGTATTATTGCAAAGTGGTCTGAATTCTTTCCATTTCTCCCAACAGGCTCTTGAAAATATGTAGTTGTATCCGAATTCTATTATTGTAAGTTTTTGAGAAAATGAAGGAAGAGACGTGGTAGCTTTGCAGTTTTCACCTTTCTAAAAAGGTTTGATAATATTACAAGTTTAATGCAAGGAGCTGTCTATCATAAGAATAAGTGCTGTGTACGTAAGTGCATTATCTCATTTTTTGTAATTTTCATATCCAACCCTATCTTTTAAAAAGCTTTACGTAATTTGCTTTTAGATGCTTCACTTTAAATAGTATTTATTCAAAATTGAGTGTCTATAAATAAATGTCCAGAATTATACACAAAACCTCTCCCTTCTCTTTTTCATCTTATAGACTGTGAAACTCTGCTTTCCTCTAAAATTTGATGCATAAACTAAAGTTTTAATTAGCCTTGTGTCTCTTTCTCTGTGTGGATGCATAGCTGTAGCCTGTATGTGGTTGTTGATGCATTATGTCTTCAGTAATCAGTGAAGTTCTTCTGTCTGGTTTTATCGTAAACTCAACTCTTCATCGACGTACTCACTTGGTTCAATCCTTCTCTGTAGTCTTCCTTTACTGGTTCTATGTGTTTTCATGAACACAAATTGAACTTCCAGCTTTAATTAGTTTTATTAGTATCTTTTTCCCTATATGCTCTGGTTCTTCAAATGAGTTTCGAATACTGAATGATACATAGAAAGTTATGGCTTCTTCAGGGTTATTAAGGAAGTATGGTACTGAAGATGAAAGGAAACGTAAAAGAATGATATCGAACAGGGAATCAGCAAGAAGATCAAGAATGAAGAAACACAAGTATTTGGATGAGTTATTGGCTCAAATGAATCTACTCAAGGAGGAAAATAATCAAATTGTGATTAACATAAATATGGTTAATCAGCTTTACTTGAACATGGAAGCAGAGAACTCTATTCTCAAAGCTCAGATGGTTGAGTTAAGTCACAGGCTGCAGTGTGCTGAGGAGATCATTAACTGCAATAATGTTAATGCTGGAGATGATTTCTTGAAAATTTGGGATTTTGCTCCATGGGAATCAGAGCGGATAATAACAACATACCCAATGTAATTTCATAAGTGAGGTCTGAGGAGAATGACGTGTATATAGACCTTACCTTACCTTGAAAGGTAGTGAGGTTGTTTTCGACAAACCTGCTAATGACTTCATTTATGTATGATGAACAAATCATTTCTTTTTTTTTCTTGCGCAATATTTTACTATAGTGGCCTTTGGAGATCAATATAACTAATCGGATGTGCACAAATTGAAGTATATCATGCAAAAATAGTTTTAAATACGATTGAGATATTAATATGGAACAAACTAGACCTAATCTACGACTAAAGAAACACTAGATAATAATTTCAAATGTCACTGGTCATTCATGTTATCATGAACGGATGAACCTCCATCGTTTGTATTTTTCTTCATCTATTTTTATTTGTTTTTTATATTTTAAATAAATTTTTATTTTATTTGTTCAAATTATAAAACAAAAATGTAATTTTCTATTTTATACATTTTTCAAGTATAAAGAAAGGGAAATTTTCAAGTGTTGTGATACTATATATGATGTATGCTCACGAAAATAATTGTAGTAGATGATATCAACTTAGAGCTATTATTTCATCATATTATTGCGATATCTCACATTGGAATAGTTTTAGTGGTCCCTTTCCTATCCATTTGTCATAGTTTATTAATTAAAATTTAATCCGTCCAAATTCAACTCCTTATTATAATATACTAATCAATCAAGTTTTCAACTAAATATAGATAGATATGTCTATTAATTATTAAATAAAATAAAGGAGATTGATTACTTATCACTTATCACCTTCAATAGAATGTATGATCGATGATCTAGTAACATTATATTATAACACTAGTACAAAAGTATAACACTTGCTATGAAATATATGACAGCGTTATACTATAATAGTATAATTTAAATATTTGTTAGCGCTTATATATGGTCTTAAACAGGGCCGGATCTAAGCTTGATTTGGAGAAAATATTAGGGGATACATTGTGGGTCTTCTTTTATTTTTTTTTATCTTCCTCACAAGGTGAATTCGTTGGGCCTCCATCCTTTTCACCATGATCGTATGAGAAATCGTCGTTACCACCTCCACCTCCATCTTTATCACCTCCCTAATTTAACAACGACAATTCAACACCTTAGCACATCTTTATCATCTTCATTTATAATATCTCCAAGTTGTTCATGATTTCCAACTCCATTAGTTTCATCATCTCGACCATTCTCATGATTTTTTTTCCTCCTCTAATTCTTTCCATTTAAGATCTTTATATGTTTTTTTTTTAAAACTCATCACCTAGCTCGTCTATCAATAGGGGATTCAAATCTTTTCTCTCTAACTTCACAACTTGTTGTAGATCTTGTTCCTTCAATGATTTTTCTTCCAATTTTTTCACTTCCGTTTTACTTGATAAATCAATCATAGCATATCATAATCAAATAGTATAAATATTTGAATAACATTCTTTAATTTGAACACTTTTGTTTTGATATTCTATTTGATGATTGATTTAATTTGTCGGAGAAAATTCGATGATGATGGTGCGCGGCGACAGGTTAGGAATGAAAATAGTGGAAGCGTACTCTTGACTCTTGAAATAAACCCAGGTTAAGTGGAAATAGGGAAAGAGTACCTTGACTCTTGAAATAAACCCAGATAATTTTTTCTCAAATTTGATCCAATTTTTTTTGGGATGATATAAATATATGTAAATATATCTACAATTTATTTGGGTTGATTGATTTTACAAGAGTATTACAAGAGTTTGAAAATTTGTTTGAATCAACAATAAAGAATTCGGTAAAAATGGTGGTGGCAGCACCTGTTTAGAGATGGTGTATGATGGAGAGATTTGTTTTATATTGCTATGGAGAAGAAAGAAAATAAATAAGAAAAATAACTGATTAAAAATACATATATTTATTGAAAAAAAATATTAAAAATAAAGTTTTAGTAATAGTTTTTGATGATCACTCTCTCAAAAAGAGTGAAATACACTCACATTGCCAACTAAGCATTTATGGAGGTAATTATTACAGTTATAAACAGTTCAGGTGGGTGATATGACTCACGTAAAATTAAAATGTATAGTTGAAAATCTGAATATAAATTAGGGGGCTTTTGACCATTTTCTCTTTTATCAAAGACACATAATTGCAGGCTAAGAAGTGAACAAATAGTGCACATCACAAAAGGTCGCAAATTCATGAACTCAGTCAGTTCCTACAAATGCATTTGTTGTGAATACAAGATCTTTTAATTAGTGCATTTATTTGATGTTATTAAAACATTTAATGAATAGAGAGAGATCAACCTTTTCATATGAATAACCGCATAAATTAATTTAGTGTTAATGAAAGATGAGACGAAATTTTAGTCAAATTATCATAAAAATAATTTGAAAGCAAATGACATAAAATCTTTAACGTAGCATAAATACTAACAATAAGGTCAGTAATGTTGATGGTGTCAATAAATTTCACCTAGTTACCTCATCAAGAGGTTAGATGTGCACTCTATTTATTGAGTAGATCGAGAAATTTAGTTCAAATGCATATGATGTCTGAATATCATTAATTTGTTCAACTACTCGAGTAATTAAAATACTTAAGTTGTATACATAAATTTTTTATCCTATTTTAAGAGATAAAAGACATACGCTACAAAAAAAATAAAATGAAAATAGATTGAAAAAAATTGACGAACTAAGCATAGATTTTCTAATGATTTTTTAAAGAAAAATCAATTGACTTTAAAAGAAAATCGACAAACGTCCTTAATTGCAAAAAGAATATAACATATAATACAACATTATAGATGTTGGAATAGACACAATTTTCCACTACAATACGATAGCTGGGATTTGCAAAAAGAATACACTTGGTAGCTTTTAGAAAATATCTTAGTTGTGAAAATTAAGGAATTCATTTATCTTGTGGTAATTCCTCATATATCAATCTCCTAAACAAATATTTTTTGCTTAAATATTACAACACTTATTATTTAAAGTCCTTTAATTGTGGATTCAGTTCATCTCCATTTCTCTTCTCTCCATTTCCCCTAAGTTTCTATTTGAATTAATGACACATGGCATATGTTAAAATAAATGGTTAAGATTTAATTTCCCAAAGTAAATCTCTAATTATAATTAATAAATACATTATATATTAAGTATTAAAAATTATTATAATCTCACTATTTTAGCAACATATTATCTTGTCCATAAATATAGGGGAAAAAAGTTTCCCTCCTAAATATTTTTTTGTACGTAAGATCTTTTTTTAATTTTCTTTTAAATAATTTTTTTAATCTAATTATAAGAATAATTAACTGAATAGAAGTATAGAAATCATAATTAACCTACCGTACGTACTTGTATCACCGTATCCTTAATCTTATTATGAAATTAAAATTAGTTTGTTAAAATGATTTGATTATCTCTAGGGTAATTAATTAATCACTGGTCAAGATGTCTTTACCAAAAAATTACGATAAAAAAATTATTTAAAAGAAAATAAAAAAAAGATCTTACGTATAAAAAAATATTTAGGAAGAGAACTTTTTTTCCTATATTTATGGACGAGATAATATGTTGCTAAAATATTGAGATTATAATAATTTTTAATACTTAATATATAATGTATTTATTAATTAAATCATGGTTAGAGATTTACTTTGGGAAATTAAATCTCAACCATTTATTTTAACATATGCCATGTGTCCGACTCCTCTCCATTTTTTCCAAGTTCCTATTTGGATTAATGACACATGGAATAGATTAAAATAAATGGCTAAGATTTAATTTCTCAAAGTAAATCATGATTTAACTAATAAATATATTATATACTTAATTTTAAAAATTACTATAACCCCTACAATCTTAACAACATATTATCTTATTCATAAATTTAGGGGGGGGATTTTTTTTACTTAGGATGTTAATTTAATTTACTTTTTAAATTAATATTTTTATTGCATTTTTTACTTTGGATGTTAATTTAATTTTAAAAATTACTATTGAAGAGTATTATTTTTCCTATTTTATTTTACCTTTTTTTTTCTATTTCCTCCAAAATTAACATTAGCTATATTTGGCAGCAGTTCAATATTTAAAAGAAAATTAAAAAAGATCCCACTTAAAAAAAAAGTAATTAGGAAGAACTTCTTTTTCCCAATATTTATGGACAAGATAATATGTTGCTAAGATTGTGAGATTATAATAATTTTTAATACTAAATGTATATTGTATTTATTAGTTAAATTATGATTAGAGATTTACTTTGGAAAATTAAATCTTAGCCATTTTCTTTATTTTAACCTACGACATGTGTCACTAATCCAAATAGGAACTTGAGGAAAATAGAGAGAAGAGAAATGGAGAGAAGCCGGATCCCAATTAAATGATTAAATAAAACAACAATATCTTGTCAAAATGGCCCCAAATTAAAACTTATCCTTATTTTCCATTATGACTCATAACTCTTACCATTTGTCATGCATATATTTGTATATCTATTAATAATGTTATATATCTAAGTCATTTTGTCCTTGATCTCTTGCCTATAATACCTAATACCACGCCACGTTAAAGACCAAAAACTGCTAGCTTTATCAATCGGGCGTCATAAATAAATTATACGCCGTTCTAAAATGAATCATTGTTCATTTAGTTAGGTATAAATTATATAATACTAAAAAGCTAAAAATATCTTATATTATTAGTATA
This sequence comes from Solanum chiquidenum, assembly GCA_029582725.1. Lineage (NCBI taxonomy): Eukaryota > Viridiplantae > Streptophyta > Magnoliopsida > Solanales > Solanaceae > Solanum > Solanum chiquidenum. The sequence continues at coordinate 51,019 of JAJOOS010010495.1, forward strand.
ATTTGATATATAACCATAATAGGCGGAATTTACTATTAATTACTTCTTTCATTTTAATTTATGTTGCATAATTGGAACTTTGAGAGATAACCAAATCCTTTTTTTTACCAAAATTTATTTATATGAATTTTAAGTTATTAATAGTTGTGATTTATAATATTTTTTACGTAGTTTCTAAACATATACATTTTATTTGTGAAAAACGTAAAACTTTTATGGTTGAGCTCATGGATAAAGTTTAAAATTTTAAATTTTGAAATTTCAGTTGTATCACACAGATTGATCGAGAACAAAAGAAGTTTTTTTTTTTTTTTTTGAAACAAACTAAAAGGGCAATGTGAGAGTAAGTAATTTGTCTTTGTAAAGTTGGTGCGGCCAAGTGTTAGTTTTGTATTGCTTGCCGACAGAGTGATCACACTTGTCTTATGTTGTATGCTCACTCTTGTATATTTCTCGAACATGCTTCCACCTTCACTTTTTCCCTATATAAATGGCTCTTTTTATCTCATCATCAATCCATTGCCAAAGAACAAAATTCTTCAAAGTTGTTTATTTAGGGAGAGAAATGGCACTAACATGTTACTAACGAAGACCAAATGCAGCAGCTAAGTGGTGAACATGGAACTCAAGGTGGTGCTATGAAGAAAGAGCATGAGGGACTCTTCCAATTCATTTTTTTAATGAGAAATTAATGTTCAATTGAGCATCGATCGAGTTTATAAAACTAAGGAAATACCGAATTTTATAGTATTAGTGTATTTTAAAACATCGTAGTAACTAGATGAACTGCCTTATTAATTTTTAGATTACTAATTCACTTTATAATTATACAACGAAATTAACTACTAAATTTAGCGATAGAGGGAATAATTTTGTAACTCCTATGATGTAATGGAATTTTCATATAATCTGATCCATAGCTAACTTGGATTAGCACGAAATTTTTACTATTTAGCTATAAAATTTTGTAAGTCACTAATTAATGTCTTCTCGTAGTGTACCAATAAATTTGATAAAGTACTGTTAATAATTATTTGATGAGGTGATTTTATTTGCATGCATGCAGTCGGAGGATGATGGTGAAGGTGGTCGGAGGAAGAAGAAGGGTATAACTGAGAAGATTAAGGAGACATTGACCGGAGCCGCGGGCGGAGGCACTACTCATGACAATAAGAAGGAAATAGGTCACAAACAACTACTACTGCAGCAGTTGAAAATGAAGGAGACGACAAGATCCCTGTCTGGCATGCATTGAAACCAGTGGCGAATTTACAGCCAAAATATAGGGCACCCGCACCCGTGGTCTCTTCGTAAAATTAGATATTTTATATGTATATTTTTTAAGATTTTGTATAATATTATATTCTTGCACCCGTACTACAAGAAGTCTAAATGGTCCACATGGTTAAATGTTGAGCTTTTGACATTGAGGATTAAGGATCAACTCTCACTTCAATACATTTTACTTGGTGCACCCATGTTCGAAAAATCCTAAATTCGCCTCTGATTGAAACTATTAACAAGTCTTTTACCCTTATGGAATGCACTGTCATATGTTGTTGAGTGATATTATATTATATAGTCATAAAACATGGTTTTCCCTATATCTCTTTGAGAGCGTTCGAAAATACATACGATTGATTATATTATTCAAAATCTAAATTTTGATATAAGTACGTAATTGCTCCTTGCTAGCTAGAGATTGTGATTTGTAACTTTTCGTAATATCCAGGAACATAAATTAGGTTGCTACATGAGTCCAATCTAGCACAAACATTTGGCAATATATATGCCAGCATGAGTAACCACGAATTAAGCCGGTCAAATTAATGTAGTTATACTTATTAATAGTAGGCCAGCCAAATACATAAACAACCCCTCGAATTTGTCCTAAAATAAATTACTTCACATTTTATCGTAATTTTGTTTCATTTTAATCCTTCAATTCATTGTTTGTATACCATTTAAATACAAAATCATTATTCAATATAAATTATTTAATGTGTTGATAAACATAAAAAATGAATGAAATATTTAATTAAATAACATCACATGTTTTCTTTTAAATACTCGTTTTTCTAATTTTTTTCATTCAACTCCAATACGAGTAAAAACAACCAATCTTCAATTCAAAAAAAAACTATTGTTCATTGCTAATAACAAATACTAACAACTTTTGTCAGTGCAAAATTGCGTTAGAAAGAAATTCTTATTATTTTTAAAAATCAGCATTTATCTGTCAATTTTACTTTTTTGTACATGACTACAACCAAACATGCTCTAAAAGAATAGTATCTCTAATAGATATATATTAGATCTATATAAGAACTACTATTTATTATTTTATTGTTGAAATTGCAACTGTATTTGATTTTACTTTTTTTTTATAAATAATATATTTAATTATTTGAGTGTACTTTGCCAAAAAAAATATGATTTAAACTTTTAAACATGAAATATAATTAAAATGGGATCATTTTTATAAAAATAAAAATTTTACGGTAAAATTTAAAAACAAAAGAATATAGTAAAAGTAAAAAAAGAAAAGAAAAAGAAGATAAAATAGAATTATTTCAGATTTTCATGATTAAACACTTCAAAATAAAGTGAATACTTGTCGTGGTGGAATTCGTCCTTTATACTCTCTAGTCTCAACTAAAATTTGGTACACATAAATGAGGGTAAAACTGTCATTAAATTTGAGCAATTTAGGGCTTATGAACTGGGTTCTGAAACAGCAAAAGGGTTTACGCCATAGCCAGAGAGATTGAAGGAAGTGACTGAGGAAAGAAGGAAGGATGTTTGCGACAGCGATAAGGTTGGTAGGGAGGAAACCAAAACCAAAGATGAAACCCATTAAGCTTAAAACTCCACCTGAGCAGACACAAACCATCACCCGAACCATCTTCGATATCGTGAAGGAGCATGGACCTCTCAATATTGCCGAAACCTGGGATCGTGTAAAGGTAATTAATTCCCTCTTTTACCTTCTCTAATTCTATAAAAAAATTAAATCGTAGAGTGAATACATTTGCATCATTCATAGAGTTAGCTTTGGATTGAGATTTAGTTGATTTGTTGCCTCACTGGTAATCTTAGATTCTGGAACTGCTGGGTGCTGAAAAAGAAATGGACTTTGGTACAGTGTTGAATGAAACTGAAATAAATGAAAAGTTTTTTCCTTTTTTACCCTCTTCTCTAATCTTTTCATATTCCAGATTGATTTACTTTTTCTATACATCTGTCTGTGTGTTTGGGAGAATTGTTGGGATATTAACAAAACTACAGCTTTTGCAAAAACTTGATTGCCTCTGGGTAGAATTGAAATTAATGAACAATTGTCAATCAGTATAATAGTTCAAATAGTATTTTTCCAATGCCTCTTTCCAAAGGGTTGACACTAGGCTTTTTGATGGATGATTGTATTGAAAACTGTAGTGATATGGCATATATTTTAACGGATGAAATCAATAAGTTGATTGTTGAGGTCCAGTTCTTAATTTGCAACAGTTGATTTATGCTTAAGCAAGCTAAACAGGTTCATGTATCAGCTTGAACTTTTTCATCTGAAATCGATGCACACAAAGTTATTCTTGAAAGATGCTTCAATATTCTCCTCTTTTCTTTTTTTCTTTCAAGTTTATGAAATTTGGAAAAGCATAGAAATTATGTTTTCTTCCATGGTGCTCCTATGCACAATGTTGTTTGACTTTAGTTCTACATCATTCTCTTATCTTTGATAGTTTGAGCAGTGGCTTTGTAGCTAGTAGGTATAGATTTCACAGACTTATATGCTCTTGATCTCTTAAGCAACATCAGATCTTAGCAGCTTCACAAGTCTCCTAGGAGGCCTCAGCAGCTCATCTTGTTATCTGTTACCCTTGTTTTCTTTAAGATCCATTCTTCTCTAAGCATCTCCAGCCTTGTATTTTATCATCCTTTGTGAAATGAACTTGACAAATTGCCAGCTGTTGCAAATATATGATGCACGCAAAGAGCAAGTTGACCGTTAAGTTTAAGGAATATCCCTAGCATCTAATTCACCATATCAAGAACAATTAGTTGCTATATAACAAATAACAGGTGTTTTTTTTCTCTTTTCTATTTGTGGTGGAAATTTGAGGGTTTTGAGTCTTTGCTGTTGCACTTTTTCTGAGCACAGAGTATACCCTTTTTTCTATTTCTCATGAACCCTTGGTACTTAACTCTGAGAACTCTAGGCTGTTCTTTGCTAACTGTTTTTCCCTGTAAAACTCCAGGATGTTGGCTTGAGAGGCTTGACAAGCAAAGGGCACATGAAGATAGTTTTAAGATGGATGAGGGAAAGACAAAAGCTTAAGCTTATATGCAATCATGTAGGGCCCCAGAAGAAATTTCTGTATACGACATGGTTCACAAATCCAAATACAATGCATACAAAGCCGGGAACTGATACTTCCTCACCAAATACAAAGCAGATATTGTCAAGAAGTGATATTTCCCGGCAAAAGTCATCATAAACCCTATAACGTGGTGTCTGATTATGAACCAAGGATTTACCGGAGCTTTCTATCATTGAGTAGTTTATTGTATTTCAAGTATTGCACTATTTTGCTGCGGTTATTGTTCTTTCTTGTAGACTTTAACATTGCTTTCTTATTAACTGCTATGCTTTATTTTGACTTGATGCACTTGAGCCGAGAGTATTTTGGAAACAGCCTCTCTAACTCCACGAGGTAGTGGTTATGTCTACAAAACAAATGGTGATTCGAGTAGAGCTGAAACAAAGCAACATTGATCTTGAAATAAGCTCTCAAAACTCGAATGTGATGGACAACTTTGAGGCTTTTGGTAATTTGTTACTTCTTTTTTTAATTTCCTGTGCAAGTTGAAAACATACTTGTGTTTTATACTATCAGTTCAGATATGAAGGAAAACCAAAGTTGTCTGATTAAACTCTAGTTTGCCCAGGTTTTAAGAAAATTCTGTTGCTTGATGATAGAAACACTACGAACAATTGATATCTTCTGGTCCTGTCATATGTTTTATGCACATTTTTACCATCTGCAATCTGCCTTTGTTCGATAGAGCGAATCATGGTTCATTTTACCATCTACAATGTCTCTTCAATTCTTTCACGTCTCGCTGAAACTTGGTTTTATTGTGCATATGGCTGGATCATCTTAGTTGTCTTTAGTACTTCCTTGCCAAAGACCGTTTTGGTGGTGCATGGAATGTTTATTCAGTGTATGAAGGGTTGATCAGTAGTTCAAAAACAATAAGATAGAGAACTGTTGTCAAGTAGAGTGCCAGAGTAATTAAACTCGTTTGGAAAAGCGTAAGTTTAACTGCTTAGCAGAAATCAAAGGCAACTGTAGAAGTGGACAAAACAAGTGTTGAATGGACAAATTCAATTCAATATGGTCATTCTACCCTCCCTAAATTTCACTTGTGGGATTACACTGGTATGTTGTTGATATCAAATAGACGATTAATGTTCATCACAAGCCTTCTTGTCAATGTTCAGCCAATTTGAAAAGCGATTTCTTGGGTTCCAAATGGCATGTTGTCTCATTCATTCCAGAGCTTAAAAATCATAAATTTGCTTGAACAACTTGTTCCACATTGCCAGCTTTGCTGCAAAAGGACAGTTGGTTAATAATGAGAAAATAGAGAAACAATTGTCTTCAACCATATTGTCATTGTTCTAATAAATTGGGCATAAACATGAATCTATTGATCATTGACATGAATGGAGCTTGCTTGTGGAATAATATATATTATTATTACATATAGTATAGTCTAAATATAAAACAGAGCAGGTGCTTCTGTTCCAACATTGTGATTTTAAGTACTTCTTATATTTCATGAATCCACATCATTTCACCCCAAAGCAAATGGATGTAATACCGGAAGATATAGTTAATTAAGCTATTAAGTTACAATCAATCATTTGTAATTCATTGTGAATGATTTAAATTCTTATAAAGTGTTATAACTAATCCACAACAATTTATTGGTAATCCTATTTGAAGACGGATTAAAATTATACTACTAGATAAGGGTTATTTAGCGAAAAATCAATAAAACAAATTTCACAATTAATTTTTTTTTTTTAAATAGTGGACACAAGGATGCCAATTGCCATACATGTGATTCATATCAATTTTTAGCCACCTTTGCCACTACTTTCCCTCTAGTATGAGGGATTCAACATTATATACATTGATATTAAAAAAAGAGAGTTAATTTTCATTTATTTACTCACTACGATATAATTTTTCAACAAATTAAATTCAATTGAACCTTTCAAATCAGATATACTTGAAAAAAAGAAAGAAGCTGAATTTGTAGAATTGTGGGTTCCTATGATCCACAAAATTATACTATATTAATATATGGAGTTACATTATGCTCCATTAATGTTTATTAAATTTGCTGGGTCCTAACATCCACTGTTTTATTTTTTAAAATAACGTCATTTTTTCTCTTTTTAATCATTTCCACTAATTTCTTTTTTACCAAAATATCTGTTTTTACGAAAATACCCTTTTCACTAAACGGTAGCTCTGAAATCTTCTTAAGGTTTTGTTGAATTTTTTGGTAGAATTTGAATTTGAGTTTGAGTTTAATATTTTGGCCAGAAATTTGTTGATTTCTTCGAGTTTTGGGATACGAATCTACTGATGTAAGCTCTATTTTATTTTTCCGATTCTTTGATTTTGCTCTTCAAATTGTAATTTATATTTTCTTTCGTTTGGTGGGTTTTAAATTTATTTTCTCGGCTTATTTGTGTGTTTTACTTCACTGATTCTAGCTATCGTGTATCTATATGACTAAGATTAGTTTTTTTTTTTTTTGGGTTTATTGATGGATTTTGAGAATAGTTTTGAAGTTTGGTTCTATAATCCCCAATTTTCTCAGCTATTTGAAGTATAATTTTGAACTGTGGTTCTTCCGTTCCCGGATTTCTTATTCGACTCTGATAAGTCGTCGTCTTGGCCTAGGGTTTCTGTCTGGACTTGTTTCTGTGCTCTGCACGAAATGGCTCTACTTGGCAATGAGGAGTAGAGAGAAAATGGAGGATACAAAGAGTGAGTGAAAATTTTGAATGTTGAAAATGGAGTAGAGAAAACAAATTGTTGAGTCTTGTTTTCCTAGATATTTTGCAGCTTTTCAGCTCTATTGGTTGTTAAATGCTATTGAACTTACTTGATTCTCTTTTCTGTTTCTCATTTATGAACTAAATATGGTCGTTGTATACGAGCCAAAGTTCTACAAGTTTCTAGATTGTAGTTAACCACATTACATTTTATTTCTCATTCAGTTGTATGGTGGTTCATATACTCGAGAAGAGATAAATGCAATTACGATTGAAATCATGTCTAAAACACAATACAAATAAATTTAGTTGTTGAGGAGAAAGGTAAATAAAGGATCAAGAAATTCAACACAACACAATTCTCTATTTATGCCTAAAACACTTGTTGGTATTGATAACGATTAAGTGTCTTTGAATAGAGATATTGGGTGGGCCTTGTTCAATCATTTAATCATGTATGGAAGGAGGAAGGGTGTAAAGAACTTTCTCAAAGCCATCTTCTTTCCAATAAACTTTAGGCTTGTAAGAAGTGACGTGGGCATTGGGTATTGTAGCTTCACTGAACTTCCATTTCTAACAGTCAGCTCAACTATCCCTGCATCTGAAAATTTGATGCCTTTATGACCAAATTTCTCTTCAAGAGTCTCAGGAACAAAAGTGATACTCTGCTGCCTGAAACTTTAGTTACATTAAGCTTAGGTAGCAAGAGATAAAAGTACTGTGTTTTTGGTGTAATCAGTTACTTTTAAATGATCCTGTCTCTATTATTGATGTTTTAGACTCTGTCTCTATTATTGATGTTTTAGACTCATTATAGACATATGATCATAGAATCATAGATGTAGGTAGTACTTTGTAAGTATGGGGCTGCTACAACTCTTGTAAGATTCGGATTCAAACATATATAGACAAAGTTACCAGTTTCAAAAAATAAAAGAGCTTCAGCAGCCAACTAAAAGTAACTTCTCCAGATTTGATAAAACTAATTTAGAAGTCAATAAACAAAATCCTCATGCATTCAGCCAATCCTATGTTCCTCGGACTCTCCAAAAATGATGCCGCACTCATGTCAAATACTCGAAATATAGACTACTTTTGGAGGATCCAACACCCACAATTTTGAAGAGTCCAAGCAACATAGGCCAAAACCCAGAACAAATACAAAGAAAAAGGAAATTCCAAGTAACACAAAGGCACTCTTCACACCACAGATTCATAACAACCGCTGCTGTCACTTTCCCATATTCCCTTTGATCAGGAGCTAGAACATACAAAAGGAGCCTGAAGAACAAAGAAACATAAGTAACTGTGTTATATTTTTGGCCATCTAAGTTCCTTTGGTTGGAAAAGATATGTGACCTAGTGACCGTCATTTTCTACTTCTTTTGAATTTGATTCTAAAAGTGAAAAAAGTCTTGGGTGTGGAAGGTGATGTTGGAACACTTGGGTAAAATTAAAATTCTAATCAAACAAGACATTCGAAATGATATTATTTACTTTTATTTTGTAGACAAAATGTTTTCCTTTTAGGACGTATTTTCTATAACAATATTCATTAATTAGTTTTTTTACCTTTGGTTTGTATATAAGATTGAAGATAAGATATTAGAATATGATAATTTGTTGACAATAGTGTTTCAGGAAGTTGCTTCTGGCGATATTTTTCCTACTTCGAGTTAGGAATGTCGAAAAAAGCAGAGCTTACGGCGGTGACAGCCTACTTTGGACTGCCGTGGCCACAACTTAATGAGGGATTAACCTACCATGACATCGTCCGACCCACCGATGCTGGTCTGTATTTACATGAATAAACTCATTTTTCCGACAAACTTTATTTTAATTGTAGACTTCTTGCAAAATTAATAGGTCTTACATTGATCGAGTTCTACTTTAGAAAGTACAAAAATTCAGCTCCTTTACAAGGGTAAGCTAACAATTCTTAGTGCAAAACTTCTTTTTATTTTTTTGCTTGTGTTATTGAAGATTCAGATATTAAACTGTTGAACAGTTGGTTGCAGAGAATTCAAAATAAACAGGTTAGTTCGTCAAGGAAATGGTTAAACATGGTGTTTAATGCACATTGAGTATCTTGGGATTATGAATGAAGCTTGGTCATATTTAATTATTGCAGATAACAATTGATGGTAAAGTTGTTATCTTACCAGATACTGAACTCAGGTCACATCTGTATAATGTTTTTTTTTTTTGCAAGATTTAGCCTGTATATGTTTCGTGAAATAATATCTGAAGTGTAGTTTTTGGATGTGCAGAGCAGATGCTGAATTAGTATATCATCGCCTTCCTTGGAGAGAACCTGATGCACCTTACTTGCTAGAAGTACTATTTGAAGATGACTACTTGGTAAATTAAATTTGAGGTTATTTTTGTTATCAATGTTTATACTTTATTTATGCGATAAAGGAAAACTGGGAAATTCATGAGCAAAGATCAATGGCCACATCTTAATGATGTACTGACTCTTAAGAGAGAGGAAACTAGACTTGAGTACTCAGGTGATCAATGGAAAAGTTAAAAACATCTAGATGCATATTGGGTTTGAGCAATTCAAATGCCTACATGAAGGAGAAAATGATAGACGTTTCTTTCCAGTCATAACCAACCTTAAAGTAAAAGACCGAAATCTTTGTACTAGCTCCATCCTTCCCAAAATAAATAATAATAAAAATAAATAAATAAGATAAGATAAAGCCAGTTTCCTTGTATTTGTGATAAAACACCTGTTGGCTACCCATCTCGTCAAGAGGTTTTCTAAGAGAACTTGGTTTAACAAGCAAAACTTAAAGAAATCACATTGGTAGATTCTATGGTTCTCAAACTTTATTGCTATTCTTTTTATCTTTTGCAAAATCTTGTTTTTGTCAGTGTTGTATGAAAACCAACACCAGGGGGTCCCCAGCCTCTCGCGACCATAAGTTACAAAATTATACCGGCAGAAAACCTTCCTCGCGCTGCCACACGTTGTCGAAAGCAGCCATCTCCAGCGAGATCTACACCACGCATCGCACACGTGAGTCTCTTTTCGACCATTTTTTCAAAAGGTATCGCTGTGCATCATTCCATCGAAATCAGCAATCACTGTGCAAATTTCGGTTGCTACTCGCAACTATCTCTATTTCTGTTGGTAATGTGCAAAATCCAACACTACCAGAAGGTCTAGTAACCTCCGGTGACCAAAGCCCAACCAGTGTCGCCGGTCGCGGATCCCTCATGCGCCCATACGTGCTGGTGCATGAGCCTCTTTCGACCAGTTTTACAGCAACTTTCTTGTTCAATATCGACTAATCTCTTTATTCCGAGGAGATCCATATATTTAATACCAGGTTTCAAGAACTTTTCGGCGACGGTTCTGCACTTTCCGGTAGATATGAGTTTTTCAATAGTGTTTTCTCCCTATTTCAGATTCATTTTTGCCGAAAAAGGTATACTCAAATATTTGGGCTGGATTAGAGGGATACTTTCTCACCCATGGCTAAAATAGCATCTATCCGCCTTTTTCTACTATGGTTGCCATTCACCATAGGCCTTTTAATCAGCTGGACATTAAGAATGTTTAGTTCACGGTGATCTTGAGGAAGAAGTCTATATGGAGCAGCCATTTGATTTTGGAATAAAGGTTTAATCGTTGTTGTTATACTTACATTATAACTGGTGTTCGCCAGGAGTCTTTTTGGTTTGGTTGGAGATTTGTATGTCGCTGTAGGGATAAATGTGATATTTAGAGAATCCCTTTAGATAATCTGTAGGCAAATTCCAGTATTAGAATAAACCCAAATGAATGGATTGGATATAAAGGATCTATATAGTCACCCAGCTTGTTTGAAATTGAGGCATAGTTGTTGTAAACTCATAGATCTTTTTCTACAGGCCCAATTCTGATCTTGAATGAAAATTTTAAATTGGGACTAGTTAAAGTAAAGAAGCCTTGCGGTTAGAAGTCTTATGAGTGGATGTATAAAGAAAATGGAATATTTATATGTATGCACGTATAATGTATGTATGTGTGTGTATATATATATATATATATATAAAGGCCAAACACATACACAACCCCTCAAACTTGGCCCCATTTTTCATTTTGGCACTCCAACTTAGCCTTGTTCCATTTTAACCCTTGAACTCCATTTTTTTTGTTCCATTTTAACACGAAATACTATTTTTATGATTTTTTTATTTTATATAT